>PVJC01008693.1:0-47843 GCA_004026665.1 Murina feae | reverse complement strand
CTCTTACCGGATACTCGCTCAGAATTTCCTGACCTGAATGAGGGAGTGATCAGTTCCCTCCTTCTACTCACTGGGAGTAGGCTGGTTAATCAGACGGGCCCTACTTACAGACAAGTCCAGAAGGTCCAGAAGTGTTTGTCCACGCTCTTCAGGTGCCGGCTGGGTCCTGGGCTGAGGTCCGGGAGCGCTGGAGTTCCCCCGTTTAATTCTGCTAAAATCAGCAGGGCGCGCCTTCGGAGGTCTGTCCTGCGCCCCCGGGCCCCTAACCCAGTCTTCTAACCAGAGGCAAGAGCCAGCTCCGATTAGTTCCCGGTCAGGGAACCAAATGTTGCAGAAAGACCAAAAACTAAGCGATGCTTTGAAGAGGTGGAGAAATCAGTTTTAATAAATTAATAACGCGCGCGGTCTCCGGGGACAAAGATCCCAAATCCAGAGCAGCGCATACCGCGCCCGAACCTTGCTTCATAGTTGCCCCTTGAGTTCATTGATTTGCAAATATACTCCCTCCCCCCAAGGCCCTGAAGGGAGAATTCTTTTCATCTACCCTCCCCCCAGATACAGGGCTCAAAAACAAGGCCCCCCGCCTTACCTACCAGGGGACAGGCTTTGTTAACATTCCTAGCAGAACCAGCCTTCCTCTTCAGCACTACCTACCTCTCTCCTGAGTTCCCCATGATCTTGGATAAGGGATGGCCGCCCCGGCCCAAGTCGTCTTCTCCCTCATCAATGACCGGGCTTCGGCCAATCACATCCCATACCTTTGAGGGGAGACAACAAATGACCTCAGACTGTGGGAGCCCCTTACACATCCTGTGTGGATCAGGGTTCCTATTAAGGGTTCAAGTTCTGGATAAGGCCACACACAAAATGAAGAGGGAGAGACTAGAAGAGAATCAATTTGGAATAATGGGGACCAGGCGTGGAGTCTATCTCTAGTGGATGAGACTGCCCACTGCTCTGGCCTTGCTCAAAGCTTTTATTAAGGCAATGGGAAAACAACCATATCCTTAGGGCAGGAAACTTCAACAACTAACAGGCAGCAAGAATTTACATATCAGTAACAAATGGAGGGTTGCTTCAACTATCAATGTCTCCATCTAAAGGATGAGTGAATAGCTCCAACCATTCAGAGCAATTAAGGTCAACCAGCCTTCAGGCACATTTCTCTATTAATGACAATGACCGGTCTCAGGCATTTCCCCCGTTTCTTTCCTTTAAAAGATCTTGTATCTGCAGACCAGAAATAAACATATAAGAACAAAAAATGTTTGAGTCCCAATTTCAATGTCCAACAGCTCTGAGTCCAAGTTTCAATGTCCAATAGTTCCCCATGTGTACATGTCAGCAATGATATCTCAGTTCTGGATGGTGAACAAATGGTGGTAATGTAGGTCCGACCTTCTTTGGTGCGGTCCTGGGCAACCTGCAGTGATGCACAGTTGCTGACTGTTAGTGTGGCAAATCCCTGGATTGTTTTTCCTCTTGTTTTCATGGCTGGAGCATTCCTGATAATTCCTCTCGGTTGCAAGAATCCATATGGTCTTGGAGTTGTTTTCTGAAAATATACAAACATATTCTCAACCAAAAGTTAGTAAAGGAATCTTTTCTATAAATTTTTCTTGGGATCCTTTTTAATTTTGTCCAAATGATTTTCCTTTGGCTTATTTTGACACCATGTATATTTTTCATGGGTGTCTTGCTGTTAGCATTATAAATGCATAAATTTTCAAAGTAAAAAAATTTTTTCTAGGTGTAATTTAGTTACAGGATATTTTTCCTTACATGGTATTCTTCCACTATCCCCCCCCCTTTTTTATTTAATTATTAGGAGGCTTTTGGGAAATTTTTATAATGTAGTCTAGATAACTTTAATTTTTAATATTTTGCACAAAAATATAACTGCTTTAGGTTCATTGCATGTTAAGCAATTTTACCGTGAAATGAACTACCAATAAAAATTTTGATTGATACTTTAGAAACAGCTTTTTGTACAATTAAATTTTCTTGAATATTGATTTCAATTAAACTTGACTAATATTTTACTGTCAAATTTAATATTTTAACAACAATTTTAGTTTCATTGTAAATATTAACAGAAAGGATTATTTTGCATCCTTGAGAAAGCCCTGTGCATTTCTGGTGTTAGGCTGGATTTAGATATAGCAGCTGCTGTCAGCCAAGTCTCTGTTATCTGGGTCCCAATCTGAGCTGGGTGAAGTTTCTGTGTGTTGCCTGAGTCCCGGTCTGAGCTGGGCATGGGAAGTGGGAAGCAGCCATGGGGGCAGGAGACCTCCCTCAGAAGGGGCGAGTATTCAAGTCCATACATTGTTGGGGGGGTGAGGATCTATGCCCCACCTCTGTTGGCCTCCAAGTTCTTGCCTGATGGCCCCTATGCAACTGTGCCTGTCTTAGGTTGTTCTTCCCCTGAGGAATCTTACCAGTCTCTGGCTAACCAGTCATCCTCCAGGGCCAAGCAGGGTGATGTGGGGTTCAGTTCTGTCTCCTTGGTAGTCTATGCCTCTGTGGACTTCATGCCCAGCAACTGCCTTGGTATCCCCTCGCCTGCTGGCGGGGCCCCAGCATTTGTTCACATATCTTAGGGAACCCAGGTTTAGACAGATCCATGGTACCAGCCACCTTAAGGCTTCAACCTCAGCATGAACAGAGAGTTCAGGCAACAGCTGTGAGCAATTGAATTGTGAGAAGAGGGACTCTCTTGGCAAAAAAAGCAAGAAAGGCCAATATAGAATGCTCAAGTGCCTTCTCAGGGGGCCTTCCACACAGTGGAAGGGATTAAATCCTTTCATGTCCTTATTAAGTTGCTGCCAAACATTCAAAGAATTAATTTGTAAGTTTGGGATAAATGTACAATATGCTGTTGTAAAATATCAAAAGTTATTAATGACATTGTAGAGTAATATCATGTAAGGATATTCTTTGCTCTAGACCATGGCAATTCAATTTTAAACTGGCTATCATTTTTTTTTGTACTTCCTTGTTCCTACTAGATAAGGGTTCTTACCCATGAAGGGTCAGGAGCATAAGTCTGAAATACTTCCCCATTTTGCCCCAGGTAATATTACCGTACAGATGATTACTGCTAGCATGGCAAGAAAGACGTTCTCAGGAGTCAGGCATCTGTACCGTCTTCTTTACCATGCCCCAGGTGGTCTCCGGACAGGGCTGTTTGTTGTCCCACTCATTTCTCTTTTGGATCCTTGTTGCAGCTTAATATTGGAAAAATTCTTTGGGAATATACAAGAATACCCTCTGCCAAAGGTTAATAATGGATCAGGTCACTTCCATAAACCAGATTCGGGGTCCTTGCATTTAACTAGACCATTTTCTTTTTTTGTTTTGTTTAATACTGACACCAATGTAGCTCCATAGGTGTCTTTCTATCAGCATCATAAGTGAAAAAATCAATTTTAAAGTAACAATTTTAAAATAATTCAGGCTTAATTGTCCTTAGTTTAAAGAAGGCAGGGTTCTCTAGATGACTTTAAACAAATAAAATATAAATGCCAAGGGGTTTGAAGTCATTTTAAGTCAAGACATATATATTTAAATAAAAACATTGCTATTAATTGATTTCTTCTTTTTAGTTTTTTTTATTTGGCAGAATTTCCTCATGTAATTAAATATATTGTGTTGGTCCAATTTAGTTATCTCTTTTTTGGGAGAAGCAATAAATTCTTTTGTATAATCTCAGGACCCTTTGAGATGCACAAAATTCGTCCTTCAATTACATTTTTGAAATGTTACATTCGGAAAAACTGTCAAACATATATTTAATTTAAAATTATTATGACTCAAAACAGTTACTTCGTATTTAGTTTTGACTATGGAATCAAATAATTTTAATTTGGTCATTAAATTTTTCATGAATGTCAGAAAAAATGCTGGGAGAACACATTTATTGCTATTGATAAATCAAATTTAATGTCTGAATAATATTTGCTCAGAGGTGGGCAGGGGGCTGAGATGGTTCCTTTCGTCCCTTGCCAGCAATGGGCCGGCCTCGCTCCTCCCAGATGGTGAGGCCGTCGCAGGCGCAGATCTGCTTGGGGTTCTGGAAAAGGCCAGCAGAGCGTGCAATGATGCCACAGGCCAACCTGCAGAAGAATGTGTGGTCAAGAGTGGGCACCTGTCTGGGCCACTTTGGGGTCCATATGCACGGCTGGCAGAGCACAGCCTCCTGCCAGGGACGGCATTACCCACCTCTCTCCTGAGTTCCCTGTGATCTTGGATAAGGGATGGCCACCCCGGCCCAGGTCGTCTTCTCCCTCATCAATGACCAGGCTTCGGCCAATCACATCCCATACCTTTGAGGGGAGACAACAAATGGCCTCAGACAGTGTGCCCACCTGGGAGGAAAGGTCCCACTGTCTTTTGCAGCTCACCTTCAGCTGCTCATCCTCTATCCTGAAGATGGCTTGGCCATTAGCATCAGCATGGACGTTCCCCAGGTCTCCCCGGTGCTGCAATGAGACCCAGGGGGAAGAGCACGTGGAGCACAGCTGCTAGGCTCTGGTTTCCCAGTCTCTGACTCCCTAAAAGTACCAGAGTCCCCCTGTGGGTACAGTTGGGTAAGAGATGGCCCCAGACACAAGGAAGCCAACTGGATGCTCCCTCCCTGGAACCAAAATCCTGGGCAGGATGAGAGCACCCTGAAAATAGCCAGTGACCTCTTCTTTGGGAGCCATGACCACTGGACCAGACTGTTTCTCCTACGAGGCCATTGCCAGCTTTGCCTCCTAGCCTCAGAAGCTAACCCAGTTTCTACTTCTTTCCAAGCCCAGTTCTCCAGCCTCCTGATGACTCTGAGCCCTTGACAATCTGCAGTTCTTCTGGGCTTAAGCTGGCGACGCTTAGCTTCTTGACCCTTAGAGGCAGCCAGCATCCTTTCCCTGATGTCCAGCCTTCGGAAACAGAGAGAAGAAACAACAGGGGCAAAGGCCTGTTCAGGCTCTCCCCAGAAGCTGGCTCTGCCTTGGAAGGTAATAAAAATGTAACACATCTACTGAGTATCTCCTAAATCAGACACCCTCTGCCAGGCATGGGGGGTGCATATGCAGTCACCACCCTCAAGGGTTCGCAGCCCAGTGGGAGCCAGATGTGGAAGAGAGGAGTGATTATGACACACAGGGTTAGTACAACAGTGTATATTCTGTGACAAGACCTATTGATGAGTCACAGAGACTCACATCTGTGCAAATAAACTGTCCCCAACCTGACACTTGGGCAGAAGCAAGTGCCTCGATGCCTGTGTGGGATGCAAAGCATGTCACTGTATGACGGGCTTGACAAGCAGCAAGAAGAGCCACTTTTCTTTATCTTGTTTCCCAGAGAGACATCTGTGGCTTACATCTGGCTCTTTTGTTATGTCCTGTGTTGGGGCTTCTATGGTAGAAAGATAAGGAGGGGGAGGCAATGACACAGAGCCTCGGGGCTCGTTTTCAGGACTTGGCTGAGGGAGTAGTAGCAGGAGTGTGGCTCAGAGGTGCACCCCAGTAGAGGGTCAGGAGAGGCAGCCTTTCCAATCCCTCCCTGATACAGTGGGTGGAACTGGACCAGGAGGCCTCAAATATCACACCAAGCACCCCAGCAGGACCTGTACCCTCAGGCACTGGGGAGCCAAGAAGGGCTTCAGACTGGGGCATGACATGATGACCCCATGCTCTGGAGCAATCCCTCCAGTATAGAAGCACTAAGTGTATGAAGAGAAAGGACCAGAGGGGGGACAAGGAGAGAAGGGAAGGAAGCTGAGACCACTTAGGAGACATGAAACAGGGCAACCAGCCTTGGATGTAAATTCCCACATTGAACTCTTTTCCATCTGGCCAAAACCAGTTGTTGAAATCCAAAAAGAACCTGCCAATCATCACAGTCGCCTTGGCCATTCAGCTTTTGCTCAAGTCCTCCTCTGTCTACATCAAGGGCTTGGGCACAACAGAACAGCTGGCTCCAGCTCCTTCTGATTCCCGGCCCTGAGAGAGGCCAAGACCAGAGCCTAAGTCATGGGGTGGCCTCTTGCTCTTCAAAAACCTTCACTTCATGAAAGACTTGGGGCTGTCAATTCCCAGATGCTTCTAGCGGTTTCATGTCTCAAGGGCTTTGCCTGTGGTATTTCCTCTGCAGAGCCTGCCATTCCCACTCCTGCTTGTCAAACCTGCCTGATTCCTGCTCAGCCCTGTTCAAGGCTAGGTGAGGAAGACAGCCTGTAAGGTGCACCTCCCCTGTATTCACACCTTGTGCTCCCGAGGGTAGGCTGCACCTGGTGTCACTTCCAAGATTAGGTTACAAAAAGAAGTATGGCTGCCCTCTCTCACTCCCTTCCTCATGGGAAACCAGCTGCTGTGCTGTAAACTGCCCTGGGGTGAGGCCCACGTGGCAAAGGACAGATGTCTGCCTAACAGCCATGGGAGGCCTCCAGGCCTGCCAAGAGCAGCATAAGCCAGTGTGGAAGCGGATCCTCCCACCTTGAGCATGGAGATGGCTGCAGCCCCGGTGAGCACCTTGGCTGCAGCCTGAGAGACCCTAAGCCAGAGGCCCCCAGCTAAACTGCACCCAGAGAACACGAGATGATAAATGCTTGTGGTTTTAAACCCCTAAGTTTGGAGTAATTTGATTCACAGCAATATACAACTAATACACGAAACCCAAGCATGCCACAGGGCAATGGATGCGACAGAAAGACTTCTCAAATTCTGGGGGTGTGAGGAAACTTTTGACCATGAGCTGTCAAAAGTAAAAAAAAAAAAAAAAATCAGTTACATGAATTATAAACACATACTATGTTTTCATTTGTGTTGTGGCAGAAGGTCCTGGCGGGTGGGGTGGGAAGAGGAGTCCCCAGCTCCCAGGACAAGGACCCAGAGCTTGCCTGGTACTGAAACCCGCATAGGGGGAACACACAATGCAGGAAGTGAAGTAGGTAGTATTAGGTGTGTGAGGACAGGGCATTAGGAAACATTAAATCACTTGTTTGACAACCAGGACAAAGTTTCCATTTGGCGTTCACAGGCCTCTCACACCTCTCTAACACTGGCTAATCACTTGAACGAAGATAAAGGGACCTCAGTCCCTGGCACGACACAGACACAGAACACGGTTTAAGCCTGAACTGATTTATTTCTACAGTGATCCTCCTATTAAGCCTGGAAGTACTGGTTTTTCATTCTCTGTGGCAATATCAAGTATCTCGTTAAAAAATCAATCTACCGCCCTGACTGGTTTGGCTCAGTGGACAGAGCATTGGCCTATGGACTGAAGGATCCCAGGTTCGATTCCAGTCAAGGGCATGTACCTTGGTTGCAGGCACATACCCAGTAGGGAGTGTGCAGGAGGCAGCTGATTGATGTTTCTCTCTCACCAATGTTTCTAACTCTCTATTCCTTTCCCTTCCTCTCTGTAAAAAATCAATAAAATATATTTTTTAAAAATCAATCTACCTTCATTATGTAAAACTAGAGGCCTGGTGCACAAAATTCATTCTCAGGGAATGGGGGGAGGGGAGTCTCTCAGCCCCACTTGTACCCTCTCCAATCCAGGACATCCCTCTTGCAATCCAGGACCACAGGCTCCTAACCACTCACCTGCCTGCCTGCCTGATCACCCCTAACCACTCTGCCTCAGCCCCTGCCACTGTGGCTTTGTCCAGAAGGAAGTCCAGAAGACATCTGATCTAATTAGCACATTACCCTTTTATTAGTATAGATAATGTCTTGCTTTGATTCAAAATAATGGTGAAGGGCAAGGGGTGTAGACGAAACAGGACTGGCCATGAGGAAGAAACTGCTGAAGCTGGGTAAAAGGGACCTGCAGGTTCAGGACATTAGTTTCTCTACTTTAGAATATGTTTGGAACTTTGTGACAGACTAAAGCACTAAAAATAACCAAATTTACTTAAGAAAAACAATGAGTTAATTTAAATCAAAACATTGAGTAACTAATAAAAACATTGAGTAACTAACGGAACAGGCAGTACTCAAAAAGGGCAAATATCATTAAGGCAGCACATGACTCACTATCGATGAGAAAAACACTTCTCTAGTGAAAAATGAAACTCTGGGACCAGAGTTGGAGCGTTGGGGAATGGCTGTTCAGTTTAGGTAAAACCTTCAACTTCTACACTGTCATTTCTCCCAGGAAGCTTTCCCACTGCCCATGCCTCTTAGGGCTGCATCAGGGGCTTGTTCTGGGCTCCCAGGGGTCTCCAGCCAGGATTCTCACTGTGCTGCAACCAGAGCACTCAGTGGTTGCCCCTCCGTTAACAGAAAGTGCCAACAAATGCTCCTAACTGGAACAAGGTGGAGGGAAAAGACCCCCACCAAAAAGGAATCTCACTCAAAGGCCCCGAGGGCTGCTTGCCTGACTCTGGAGACCTTGGGCTCTGTCTCAGCCTAAGCCTCACAGAGCTGGACACTTACCCGGTCAGAGTCCTGAGGGGCCCCATGAGATGTTCCATCAGGGTTAAAGTGGTCCCCACAGCTAAGAAGAAAAGGTAGCAGGAAGGCAGTGAAACAGCAGCTCACAGGCCAGATGATCCATCCTCTTACTTTAACTACATTCGTTTCTTTCTTTCATTCATTCATGCATGCATGCATTTAACAAACAGGCTCACTCTATGACAGGCTTTGGGTTGAGGGTACTAAGAAGAATCAAACATTGGTCCTGCCCTCAATAAGCTTTGAAGGGAGACACAAATGAGTAAACAACTAACAGTATGACAAACACCATGACACAGGGAGTCACCGTGTCCAGGAGTCACCTTCCATCTTAGAGACAGTAAGGTAGCTATGAGCAGGACCTTCAAGGTTTTGGTTCAAATCCCCACTCTACTATTTACATGCTCTGGGGCCTCTGACAAATCATTTAACCTCTTTGATCCTCAGTCTCCTCATCTGTAGAATGGGGCTCACAGAGTACTTATGAGGACCAAGTGTGAAAGTGTGTGTAAAGGGATGAATATAGCCCCCTGGACATAGTGAGTACACAACTGGGGGGATGAGGATGCTGCAAGGGAGGTTACAGACAGCTTACCTGTTGCAGTTCCTTGTGAGGTCCCCGAACTGATGGACATGGAGTCCGTGTGGCCCAGGCTCCAGGCCATCAATGGTTCCCTCAATGAGGCAGCGCTCAGGGGTCAGCTGTAGAAAGCGTACCACCCCCTGCACAGGGCCAGGGCCCCCCAGAATGGCCACAGCTGCCCCCAGATTCTCTGCAAGGTATTAGACACCTGGGTTGGTTTGCCACCTCACCCAGACCCACCTCTTCATCAGCTGGGGAAGGGCCTGGAGAGAGCTCCACAAAACTTTTACACCTTCTCCAAAGTCTCTCCAACCCAAAGCCACAAAATCCTATGGTTAGATTGATACCAGTCCCTGGCCACCTCCCTCCCAGAAAGGCAAGGCCAAGACCACAGTAGTTACTCACGCAATAGGCCAGTGCCCATGCCCTTGAGTACCGCCTGCCGCCCTGTTCCTTCTAAGAGGGCCTGCACCTCCTGGCTGGGCAGGGTGGTCTGCACCAGGACCATCTGGTTCTCCAACTGCACCTCCACACTCTGGACACCTGGGAAGGAAGAAGGGGCAGAAGGCAGTAGAGGGCTGGTACCCTGGGCTGGGAACAGGGAGGAGAGAAGCAGAGGGTAACTCCCATCCCCATCTTCACCAACCTCCCATGGCTGGAGGCAGGCTCAGAAGTTGCCTTCTAGCTGTGTAAGGCCCTTAACCTCTCTAAGGCTGTTTCTTTATAAAGAAAGTGAGGATAATGTCACCACGCCCAGGATTGTTGTGAGTCCTTTTTACACGCCGGGCATTATCTATTATAACTTTTGGAACATACATAATTTTCTGAAAAAGTTTTTATAAAAGCGGGCTATCAGAGCAGCATTATTAATCATAGCCAAAGGTGAAAACAATCCAAGTGCCCATCCACTGAGGAGTGGATAAAAAAGATGGTATTTCTATACTATGGAATGCTGTTCCGCCATAAAAAGGAACAAAGCACTATGTACCACAACATGGATGAACCTTGGAAACATTGTTATGAGAAAACCAGTCATAAAAGGCCACATATTAAATGATATCATTCTGGAGGAAATGTCGAGAAGAGGTAATTCCATAAGAACAGAAGGGAGATGAGGAGGTAGGGAAATGGGAAGGTGGTACTAAGGGGTTCAGTTTCTTCATGAGGTGATGAAATATAATGGATAGTGGTGATGGCTGCACAACTCTGTGAGTATACTGAAAACCACGGCACTGCATACTTTAAGTAGTGATTTTGTGATAGTCGAAGTGCTTCTCAATAAAGCTCATAGGTACATAAGAAAGGGTTCTAGCACCATCATCATGAGAGCTAACAAGGACTGAGCACGCATTGTGGACTTTTTCTTACTTTACCTGTAGTCACTCCTTCCACACTCAAGTAACCCTGTGAGTTGAGTACTACTATCCTCACGTTACAGATGAGGAAACTGAGGCACCGAGAAGTTAAGAAACTTGCTCAAAGTCATATTGTAGTAAACTGCGGCCCTGGAATGCATCCTAGGCAGCCTAGCTCCAGAGCCCGAGCACAGACCTGGACACTGCTCACCTGATAAGCAGCCGCCAGCCTCCAGCTGGGTTGGGACCCTCTCCTCTGCCCTCCTGTAGCAGCTGCCACTTCCCTTCGCCTAACTCACGCTGCACTGACTTCATTCCTCTGTGAGAGCAGGAGCTCTGTGCGTTCCATGAGGGGTCAGGTTCAAGAGTCAGTGTGTCTCAAAGTCACCCCTGTGAGGACACAGCCTGTGGGATAACTCTGACACATGCTGAGTTTTGCAGAGCATCAAGCCAACTCAAAAAAGGAAGAAGCGGGCTTCTCTTTCATTCAGATATTCAGGGCTCCCAAGCCTTTTCAGAGAACCCACGAATCCTCTAAATGCTGCTCTCACCTGTAGGGCTTACAATCATTCTCTTGTTCTTTTTTTTTTTTTTAAAGGGCCAAGCAAACCTTCCCTGTATTATTCTAATTCTAGTACGTGTGCTGCCAAAGCGAAGACAATCATTCTGCTCTGACCTCAGCAAGTGTGCCTGCTGCACTGTAAAGTAAAGCCCGGGGGAGCCATGGGCAGGCCAGAAGGCAGGTTAAATGAGGCATTTCATGGCCATGTTTAGCTAGCGCCCTGTGAACTGAATGCTACTGACCATCGGCCTTCCCTTCACCTTTGGTTTCCCTCCGTTGCATTCTTCCAACATGGAGGAGCCAGGGTCAGGGAAAGGACTGAACCTCATCCTCAGGGAGCTCACAGGCTGTGGGAGAACGCAGACGATGCCTGGGTTAACCGTCAGGCAGAGAAGGGAGTAACCACTGTGGTACAGACAAGGTGCCTGCTCAAAGGAGGCAAAACTGAGAAATGCGACTGGGCAGAGGCAGCACGTGAGAGGCGGGAATATTTGGGCCGTGGCTCCAAAAGGTCTCATTGGCTGCTGCTTCAGAGCCCCTTGCAGCACCCCTGACACTGCGGGGGAACAGGCAGAATTTGCAAGAGATGAGGCAGACACAGACACCTCCCCTGCAAGAACAAGGCAATTCTGGGAGGGTTTGAGATCTTGTTCCCCAGCACATACCATTAATTTGGCTCAAATAAACGCACAACATTTTCTCTAAAAAAAGAACAGGGCAATTCTGTGAAAAGGAAACCCTACAAATAACCATTGTCCCTCACTTTCACACACATCAGGATGGTGATACTGTCCTCCTCTGGCAGGTGAGGAAACGAGGCTAGAAGGTTACACAACTGACTTGAGGTCACAAAGCTTGGAAGGCAGCCTGTCCAAACCCAAAGCTGAGGCTTGGTGCCTTCCCTCGCCTCGAGGAAGTAGGGTCTAAGACAGCGGTTCTCAACTTGTGGGTCGCGACCTCTTTGGGGGTCGAACGACCCTTTCACAGGGGTCGCCTAAATACATCCTGCATATCAGATATTTACATTACAATTCATCACAGTAGCATCATTACAGTTATGAAGTAGCAACGGAAATAATTTTATGGCTGGGGGTCACCACAACATGAGGAGCTGTACTAAAGGGTCGCGGCATTAGGAAGGTTGAGACTCTTAAGAGATTTGCCTGCCTCTGCCAGAGGCCTCTGGACGGTGGGAAGAAAATGTACTGGTTCTTACCTGCCACCCCTTGCAGGGACCTGCGCACTGCGTCCACACAGCTCTGGCAGGTCATCTGCACGGCGAACTCCAGCTGCAAGGACGGCAGGACAGGCCATGAGAACTGAGAACGCCTCTTTGCGTAATCCTGTTTCACTACCTCCCCTACAACCACCCCAAAGGCCTGGGGAAACGCCTGACCCCTCCTCAAGCGCCTTCTTCATTATCACTCAAAGTCAATGCAGGACCACCACCCTCCAACATTAAAGCCAAGGACTCTCCTACTATATCGCACTTTGCAAGCCGGGTCCCCAGGTCCCGCCCCGAGTGCCCGCTTCTTCCTTCCCCTTCTCGAGTTAAAGACACCCCTAGGCGTCGTGGCTCTCTGTCCCGCGAGGCTCCCATATGAGGCGTCGACCCTCACCGTGCAGGCGGTCTCCCGGTCCCCCGAGTCCGACGCCATCGCCGACCCAGTTACCGACAGGAGGACCTGAAGTGCTAGCGTCCGACAGCGGAAATCCAAGCAAATGCACCAGGAGGCGGAGCCCCGGAAGCCAGGCTTGGCCCCGCCTCCTGGCGCGTGCGCACGCAAGGCCCTCCCATCCCAGATGTTCCGGGCGCCGCGAGCACTGGCCGCGCAAGCGCACTCTGGCTATGAGGTCCTTGGTTGCCTTAGTAACCGTTTGGACGCCTCTGCCTTTACAGCTTACCGCGCCAGCGCTAAAATGGATCCCTTTAAACCTGAACCTGAGCTCCAGCGGCTTTATCACCGGTTGCTGCATCCGCTGTCGCTCTTCCCCAGCGAGAAGACGTACGCAGAGCCTCCGAAGCGCCCCCCGCCGGAGATCCCAATGCTACCGTCCCTACCAGTCTCACGGCTGACCGTGGCTTCACTGTGCCGCCAGGTGACCAAGCGGCTGGCCGGGTGCGAGCTGGCGGAGCGGATGCCTCCCGCGGGCCCTCTCCGTTTCCGAGAGGTCATCTTGAACGAGTTAAAGTGCAGCTGGCAGGAGCCTCCCGCCGAACCTAGTCTGAGCCACTTCAACAACCAGAGGCTGCGGAAGCGGGTGCTGGTTTACGTGCTGCTCAGCTGCGAGCAGCTCTTCTTACGCTACCTGCGCCTGCTGAAGACAATGCCGACATCCACGCATGTCTTCACTGAATCCGCCACGCTCACCCGGTTGGCCGCCAACCTCGCCAGGGATTGCACAATCTTCCTCACCGGCCCCGAGGTCTACCGTGGCCTGCTCGCCGACTTCCGCTCCCTGCTGAAAGCAGAGCAGGCCCGGGGCGGCGTATACAAGCTGCGCTCCTTCGGACCCACTGCGGCTTCCAAGCCTCACAGGCCTCACAGCGCCAGTTTTGCCAAAATTCCATACTGCAACCTCAGCTTGAACTATCTCATCCAACTCAGCCGCTCGCGAGACGTTCTCAGTGAGCCCAGACACGATCCTGTGAAGGAATTAAAGTCCATCCCTCACCTAAAGAGAAAGACTCTCCGCTGGCTGCCTGCCATGCAAAAGAAGGGAGAAAGCTTCATTTCCTCACAGATTGAGTCACTGCCCCAGTATTCGGTGGCTGTCACCAGCGTGTCTCCATCCACCACCTATTTGCCTCTCTACGCCCAGCTTCGGAAGGGCCAGTCCATGCCCTCTCTGCGGGAGGGCTGGAAGCTAGCAGATGAACTGGGCCTTCCTCCACTCCTCCCTCGTCCCTTGACCCCACTGGTTCTGTTTGCAGAGAGCAAACCAGAGCTGGTACAAGACAAGGTGGCCGAGGACCTGAAGCAGATGATGAAGAACATGAAACTGGAGTGGACTCACTACTCACCAATGGACGCAGGTGTGTCACCGCTCCTGGGGGCCCTGACCCACCACCCAGCCACAGCACACCGCATAGAAGAGCTGCAGAGAATGTTGAATGAGGAAGAAGAAACCTCTGGGCAGTGGGGTCCCCAGTTCCCCCAACCTCCTCCACTTCATCCACAGCCAATGACAGTTACTTTGAAGCTGAGAAATCAGATTGCAGTCCAGGTAGCTGGCGTACAGGTCTCCAAGAGAAAGTTTTTGGATTCCTTCCACGTTGAAGGGACCGGAGCCCTGTACAACCACCTAGCTGGTGAACTGGATTCCAAAGTGATTGAGGAAATGGATATTGATCGCTTCATTGGTAATAGCATCAGGGAGGTCTATAAGGAGCTGATGAGCCGTGTCTCTATTGACCACTTCTCTTTTGACCAGGGATCCTTGGTTGAGCCTGCAACCAATAAAGACTGGTCAATGTTCCTATCCTCAGCCTTTCTGCATCTAGAGAAACAGCATCGCGTCATCAACCCCAAGCTGGTTGGTCTTTGTCCCAAGAGAGTAGCTTTGCAGTCCTCTCTTTCATCGTTCCAAGTAAGCAAAGGTTGGGAGGTACGGCCAAACAAGACCTCAGGAATGAACTGGTCGAAAAACGTCTTGTCTGTAGGTGACTATTTCAGATACCTCACCAACCAGGAGACAGATTTTCTCCATGTCATCTTCCAAATGTATGAAGAAGATGCTCCCGTGGAGATCGTGCCCCCTGTCCAAGAGTCCCTAAAGATCCAGCCCCCACCTCCGTTGCTAGAAGACGAAGAGCCAGATTTTGTGCCAGGAGAGTGGGATTGGAACACGGTGCTGGGGCACAACCTAGAAACTAGGAGGACCAGCCTCCTGGGAGAGACCTCGAGTCTGCAGAAGCGTCTGCAGCGGTTGTGGTCCGTTCTTGAGGTTCCTGACAAGGACCGGCTGGACATGGCTATCAAGTACAGCTCCAACGCCCGCCTGAGGCAGCTGCCTTTATTGGTGAGTGCCTGGGAGCAGACCCTGCAGCCCATCCAGCTGCGGGAGATATTGCTGGGGAAACTGGAGTGGTTTGAGCGACACGCCTCTGACCCCAACCGTTTCTTCCAAAAGACTGGCATGGATCTGACTCGTTTACTGGAGGAGAATCAAGTCCGAAACCATCTACACAGGAAGCTCAATCTAATGGAGGCTCCGTTGGTTTCGCTCCTAGAGGAGGTTGAGACCATCTTTGGTGAGCCGGTGATGTTCAAGGGGCGGCGCTACCTGGACAAGATGAAGCTTGACAAAGTGGAGATGCTCTATTGGCTGCAGCAGCGGCGGCGGATGCACCAACTGGCTGGGACGTGGAAAGCCTCCCACCGGTCAGCCATGTTCAAGAGGCTCAGCATGCAGCCTTTAATAGTCCCCAGGAATACTCCTAATTCAAGTGCCCACTAATCCCTCCCTCAAGCCCCAACGCCCAACAGCTCATCCATACCTCTTGACTGCTTGGGAAGAAGAAATATTTGGGAGTTCAAGAACAGGGTTCAAGAACATTGTGCTTCCAGCTACCAAGGGATTGAGATGAACACTTTATTTTGACAGTGAAATTCTCATAAAAGAACCCCCAAGGCCAGTATCCCCATTCATGTCAAACTAAGCACTGTGCAGCCAAAATTTTATGTATCAAGAGAACTGAGTCCATCGCTTGGAGTTCATTGTAAAGGAAAACCATCGCCTTTGGAATACCTGGGCATTTCTATCATGCTACATTAAATGGGCTGACAGGGCTCCCAATCAAAAGGCTCTGTGGCATAATGGTTAGAGCTAGGACTCTGGAGTTAGCAGATGTGGGTTTAAATTCTGGCTGTGTACCATGGGCAAATTACTTACCGTAACTGCTCTGCACCTGGACCCCCATATGTCAGTGAAGGGTTGAGTCCAGGTTGTCACTCCTTCCAGTTTTAGCATAAACTTTTTTAAAAAATATGTTGTATTGATTTTTTTACAGAGAGGAAGGGAGAGGGATAGAGTTAGAAACATTGATGAGAGAGAAACATCGATCAGCTGCCTCCTGCACACCCACTACTGGGGATGTGCCCACAACCAAGGTACATGCCCTTGACGGGACTCAAACCTGGTACCTTTCAATCCACAGGCCAACGCTCTATCCACTGAGCCAAGCCGGTTAGGGCTAGCATAAACTTTTTTATGAAAATTTTATCAGTTCATACAGGCATATGGTACAAAGCATACAAGCATATGTACTGAAAAGTAAGTCTCTCCTTTCCATCCTTACCTCTAGTAACTCAGTTCCTCGCCCTGGGGGTTACAACTGTTACCAGTTTCTTGTGTATCTTTCCATTCCCTTAATCAGCAAATAATTATTGAGTACCTACTAGGTATTTTATGATTGGTTTTAACACTGAACAAAACAAAGATCCTTACCCTTTGTAGTTTACTTTCTACTGGAAGGAAATAGACTTAATAAACATAGGTTTAAGCCATAAACGTAAACACATTGAATAATAAAATGTTAGCAGGTGATAAGTACTGTGAAACCAATGGACAAAAAACACTGTGGGGTAGGGGAACCCGGGGGAAGGGCAAGGGGAAAAAAAAAAAGAGAATTATGTACTAATACTTGTAATACTTTATGCAATAAAAAAAAGAAAAAGAAAAGAAAAAAAGAGTAGGATAAGAGGGAATAAAGGGTGAGGGATGTAGATTTAATGAGGGTAGTCGGTATAGGTCTCGGTGGGAAGGAAAGATTTGAGCAAAGGGTTGAAGGAGGGGAAGAAGCGAACCCTACTTGGGACAACTTACCTAGCAGCCATTGCAAAACTGCAAGTCAGGTAAGTGGGGTGTCTCAGAAAGGAAGGTGGCCAGTGTAGGTGGAGCGGAGCTGGGGGAGAGATGAGTCAGAGGGGTCATGACAAGGTGCCAAAGGGCAAGTTAGGTCATGTAAGGCCTCATAGGCAATTGTATAAAACTAGTTCAAATATACACTATGCACATATGAGCGTATGTGTAGATATTATCTGTGCATATGTTTATAACTAGCATGCTGTACCTCTGCTTTTTAAACTATTTTTATTGCTATATTATTTTTTTAAAGAGAGAGAGATTGATTTGTTGTTCCACTTATTTATGCATTCATTGGCTGATTCTTGTATGTGCCCTGACTCGGGATCGAACCTTCAATTTTGGTGTATCAGGTCG
Source organism: Murina feae (assembly GCA_004026665.1). Lineage (NCBI taxonomy): Eukaryota > Metazoa > Chordata > Mammalia > Chiroptera > Vespertilionidae > Murina > Murina feae. The sequence goes on along the minus strand of PVJC01008693.1, from coordinate 30,668 downwards.
ATATTCTAACCAACTGAGCTACTCAGCCAGGGCTATACCTCTATTTTGCTCCTTTCTTTTCTCACGTAACATGCCTCAAGCTCATTCCATATCAATATACATTGAGCTGCCTTATTCTTTTTGATAGCTATATAGTATTCCACTGTGTATATTTTTATTTATTTATTATTGGACATTTACAAACAAAAAAGCAATGCTCTAAAAATCCTCATTCATCTATTTAGGATTGCAACTATTTATATAGTTTAAATTTCTGAAAGTGGAATTATGTCTAAGCATAAGCTTTTATAATTTTGATAGATATTACTGATTACCCTCCACAACTTGCATTATCATCAATATTGTATAACTATACTTCTTTCCCCACTCTCAACAATAGAATGTTATCAAATGTTTAAATATTTACCATCAGTAGGTGAAAAACGGTATCTTATTTGAGTTGTGTTCTTATTTCTTTTATGAGTGAAATTGCATATTTCATATATTTAAAGCTATTTTTATTTCCTTTTCGGTACAATGCCCATGCCTTCTGCCCACTTTTCAATTGATTTTGACCATTTTGTGTGTTTTTTTTTTATTTTTCAGCACTCTTTATGTATTCTGGAAAGTTAGCTAACATGTTAATAGTTACCTTGTGCAGAATACTTTCCCTGCATGATTTCTTAGACTCCTCATGGCAACCTACGAAGTATGTATTTTAATTGCCATCTTGCAGCTGGCAAAATGAAGGTTCAGCTAGGTAAAGTAACTTACCCAGCGTCATAAAGGTAGTTGGTTGGAGAGCCAGAATCCAAGCCCAGGTCTGTGTGACCCAGAGGCCTACATGTGACTGGTTCTATGAGGTTGAGTGGTAAGAGCTCTTAGACACACACAGCCTTACCTGCTGGCATAGGTCATGTAAAAGCCTCATATCTCCACCACTCACCATTTGCTGGCACACAACCTTCCACTTTGTATAAAAACAGCATTTCTCAACTTTTCCACCCAAGTTTCCCCTTGAATGGAGCCATATAAACAAGCATCTTGGTCAGGTATGAGGGATCGGGGCAGGAAGGAAATAGAGGGAGGCAGTGCTACCCTGAAAGGCATGAGATGAATTTCTTTAAAGTCTTTCACTTGAAAGTAGTGCAAAATTTACACCCTACTTCATAATATTTTTATATTTGTTTTAATATAAAAATGATGCTTGAAATTATTTATATTTGAATTAAACTGCCCCTTGGGAAGACATGCTATATTTAGCATTTATATTTTGGCTTCTCCCCTGGAATACTGCTGCATTCTCCAGAAGTTACACATGACCCAGGTGAGAAACACTATGGCAGGGTCAGCAGACTTTCTGTGGAGGAGCAAATAGTAAAATATTTTGGGCTTTGTGAGCGATATGGTCTTTGTCACAGGGCTCATTTTTGCTTATGTCCTGTGAAAGCAATTATAGATAATAGCTTAACTAAATGGACAGGGCTGTGTTCCAATAAAACTTTCTTTCCAAAACAGGCAGTCTGCCAGACCTGGTCCTCGGGTTGTAGATTGCTAACCAAGATGCAACAGCATCAGGCTCTTTAAAATGTGTACCCTCTGAGTCATGCCTGCCAGGACTAAACTATGTGATCTTTAATATGTTTCCCTCACTCTCCAAATATAAGGTAACCCTCCACCCACACTGTGATTTCTCTAACTCCCTTAGATGGTCTCTTCACTTTTTCTTCTCCCTCAGCTTGGCATGTCATGCAGGAAAATTTCTTTTTCTCATCTGTCTCTCCACTGGACTGTGAGCTCCAGTAGACAGGAAGCGCTAGCCTAATGTAACTGCTCATGCCTCTGTTACCCAACTCAGGTGGTTTGCCGCTTGGAGTGCTCTATTCAAGAAGGATATGTGGTTGTGGCAAGGTAGTTTTATTTACTCACAGCAAGTAAAGAAGAGGGGATTTGTACAAAAAGCTCCATCTCCCAGCAGCTTACCATTGCTTACATACACTATTTGGTCAGTTACTCATTGTTTTCAGTTGGCTACCCTTAATGTCAAGCTCATCCTGTTTACACCTGGCCTGCAAAATACTGTGCCACATTTTAATATTTAGCAAGGATAGTACTTAGGAAGAATGGCCCAGACCTTGAGACCCTTGTCCTAACATCTCCTCTTGCTAGGCCCTGAGTACCGAATGGTTGCATGGTTTTGTTTGAACCTCCCTATAGCCTGAGGAACTTACTGCCAATCCAGGGAATATTAGCTGCCATTTTGCTGATGAGAAGAGAGAGCTCAAAGAAGACTCAAACTGTGAATCCAGGCTCTGAGGCCAACTCCCTGGGTTCAAGTCCTGCTCCATCACTTACCCGATGTTTGGTAAACGGTTTGATCTCTGAGTTCCTTAATTATTAAATTGGGATTGCATCTACTTCGCAGGATTGCTACAACGATTATATATTAACATGTAATAAAAATGCAATAAACGTTAGTTATTTTTATTCTTAGGCTAGCTCCAGAGACCTAAAAGGATTATTCCTAGGCTGGGGTTCCTGCAGACGTGGACTGTGTCAGGACGCGCTGGTCCCCGCCGGGCTGGACCCCACCCACCTGCGCAGTCAGCGCGCCCCACGTGCCTCGCGTAAACAAACGAGTGCGCAGGCGCCCCAAGCGGACGTCCATTGGCCGGCGCCTGGAGCGGGGCGGGGGCTCAGGCCCCGAGGTCTCGGACTGCTCCGTCGGGTCGGTCGGGCGGCGCTGTCCGTGGGTTCCGCCGCCGGCTTCGCCCTCGCGATGGCTTCCTGGCTGCCGCTGCTGTGGTTGCTGGGGCTGCTCCCGGGCGCTTCCCCCGCCCCGCCCCGCCGAGACGCCGGCGCGCAGGCCTGGGAGCCCGCGTCCCCGGAGCTGCTGCGGCGGCCCGCCCGCTTCGCCCTGGACACGTACAACCGCGGCCTGGCCGCCGGGGCGCGGGCCGTGCTGGGGACCGTGAGCGGTCGCGTCCGCCGAGTGAGGACGCGGCTGGGGCGGGGACGCGGGGCCCTAGTCCGAGAGATGGGAACTTTGGCCTAAACGAAGGGTGGGGGCACTGGACGGCTGGACACCTTTGGTTGGGATGGGGGCGGAGGCGCGGTGGGGCTGGGAGTCCCAAGAAGACGCGGCTGAGGTGGGAGTGGCTGTGCCCGCCTCACCCGCCCTACCCACCCCTCCAACCAGGCGGGCTGGGGGTCACTGTACTCCATGAAGGTGACGCTGGAGGAGCTGCCCTGCAACGACCCCATGGTGTGCCAGCTCCCTGTGTCTAAGAAAACCCTGGTGAGTGATGGGGCTCCCTCGATTCCCTGTGCCAGGCTGAGTCTGGCAGCAGTTGAGGTGGGTCAAGCCCAGGGGAAGGGATCTGAGGCAACAGCTACTCAGGTCACTTCCCTGGCCGCGGGCCAGAGACCATGCTTTAAAAGGTAAGATGTCTCCACCGTGGGGGTGATTGCCTTGGGGTGATCCTCATCTGGGGAGCCTCCAGCGCCATCTAGCCGCGGGCCCCAGACTGGCTTTCTCCTCTCCCCCTAGCTCTGCAGCTTTGAAGTCTTCTATGAGCTAGGAAAACATGCGTTGCTGAAGCAGGACTGTGGCCCAGTGGATACCAAGATTAAAGGTGCTGGGATGGCCCAAGGGTGCTGGGATAGCCTGGATCAGACTTCATTCAGGGTTCAGCCTTGATTTCTTTGTCCCAATCCTATCCAGATGACAAAAACGAGACTTCCAGTCCGTTCCTCTCACTGTTGGACAGGGACCCTCTACCCCAGGTGAGGAGCCCTTCTCCCTTTGGGGAGCTGGCTGCTGCCTTATATCCCCTCTCTTCCTCTCACCCTGGCCTGGGGCTCCCTGGTCAATCTGAGAAGGACTCCCTGTAAAGACCCCTCTGCCTTTCCAGGACTTTTATGTGAGAATGGCTTCGCTCTTCAAGTACTTTATCACCACCTATAACCGGACATATGAGACAGAGGAGGGTGAGGACCCAGCCTGGGGTGTACCTGTCCCAAACAGATCAGGCCTTCCCCCACTTTGGCACCTTGGTGTTGGGAGGGGAAGGACCGAAGAAGTAGTGCATCCTTTCAGGGGCTCCTAAATCCCCAAGTTCTTGCCCAGTTTCCCAGGATTGGGCGGCTACCTCAGGGATCTGACTCTCCCATCAGATCTTCCTGGTCGGAAACCATGGGCCTCCGTCATTCTGAACAGAGTGCGATGGGGCAAAGGACAGATTTTCTCTTGCTAGAAGCCCCTGGCGTGGTGGCCTTTTCCTATGACCTCCTGTCTGGGGGTGCTTTTTGGAGCCCATTCTGGTTCTGCCTTCACATCTGAGAAGTCATCACTCCAGTTTGGCCCCAAACATTTGTCACACCTTCAAGTACTTGACACTTGCAGGTCTACCTCCTACCCTTACCTGCTCCAGGGTTCTGTCCTTCCTGGGCTTACTGCCCAGGGAAACCTCTGCTAATTAGCCCCAGGCACCCCTCCTTTATGATCTGCCTGGAGTCCCAGCCCTTCCTCTCCTGCTCCTCGTCCTCAGAAGCCCAGTGGCGCATGTCCATCTTTATCAATAACATGATACGAGCACAGAAGATCCAGGCCCTGGACCGTGGCACAGCTCAGTATGGAGTCACCAAGTTCAGTGACCTCACAGGTAGGGCTGGTGGCCAGAGCCATCATGGAGCCTAGAAGAGACAGGACCTGTTTCTAAGGCCCTGATCAGGGCTGGCTTAGAAACTGACCCCCCTCCCCCATCTCAATGCACTGCACACCTCTGCCCACAGAGGAGGAGTTCCGCACCATCTACCTGAATCCCCTCCTGAAAGAGGGGCCTGGCAAGAAGATGCGCCTAGCCAAGTCCGTTGGTGAGCCTGCCCCACCTGAGTGGGACTGGAGGAAAGAAGGGGCCGTCACCAAAGTCAAGAACCAGGTTGGACCCCTCAGAAGTGAGGGTGGGACATGAGGATTGCCCTGGGGTTGGGAAGAGACCCAGCTCGGACTCTGCCCTGACTGTGCCCATCTCTTGTAGGGCATGTGTGGTTCTTGCTGGGCCTTCTCAGTTACAGGCAACGTGGAGGGGCAGTGGTTCCTGAAACAGGGGGACCTGCTCTCCCTCTCTGAGCAGGGTGAGCATCCCGCTGTACCCCCGTGCCCAGCCCAGCTCTTCCCAAGGGTTCCTTGGGACTGGCTGTATGTCTCCTAGAGCTCGTGGACTGTGACAAAGTGGACAAGGCCTGCATGGGTGGCTTGCCCTCCAACGCCTATTCGGCCATAAAGACTTTGGGTATGCATTAATGGGGTCAGGAGGGACAGTGGGAACTGCTTCTCCCTCCACCTGAAGTCACATTTTGAGAGGGGCAGAGACATAAGCATGGGAGTCACGTGAACTAAGTTTTTGTCTTTGTGCTGACCCTGAAGTCCTTGGGCAAGTCAGCTCTTTCAGAGCCTCAGTTGCCTCATCTATGAAATGGTTGTGCCCACCTCATAGGATTGCCTTGAGTATGAAGTAAGGAAATGTCAAGTTCCTGGCACATAACAGGGTCTTGATATTTTTTGTTGCTTGGAGGTCTATCCTTCTAGCCACTGCTAAACCAGGTAGAAACACTCCTCACTCTTTTTTTTTTTTTTTTAAATATATTTTATTGATTTTTCACAGAGAGGAAGGGAGAGGGATAGAGAGTCAGAAACATCGATGAGAGAGAAACATCGATCAGCTGCCTCCTGCACACTCCCCACTGGGGATGCGCCTGCAACCAAGGTACATGCCCTTGACCAGAATCGAACCCGGGACTCTTGAGTCCGCAGGCCAACGCTCCATCCACTGAGCCAAACCGGTTAGGGCCACTCCTCACTCTTGAGGGGAGGAGTTGAATTAAATTGGCAATTCAGTCAAACAGTGGGCTGCAGAGAAAAGGATAAAGGGCTGAGGGACTGGAGCGGCCACATAGAAACTGGTCTGGAAGCCTGGCAGGATCGGAGCCAGATTGGGACCCACACATGCCCTACAAGAGATGGGCAGAGTCAGGGCTGAGTCCTGTCAGAACAGGACAAGCAAGCCAAGGTCAAGAGTCCTGGGAAGACAGGGACAAGCGAGGAGTCGGCAGTTGGCGAGTTCCGTCTCTGCCACATTTCTCACTGGTTACTCCCTCAGCCCCCCGAGTTGACACTCCAGATTGAGGCTTTTCCTCAGCGGGGATGGCCTGTGTTCTGGGGTGGAGGAGGAATGGGAAGCCTTGTGGATAAGGGCCTTAGCATAGCCTCTGGCCAGAAGACCAGGGAATGCTAAACAGAGTCCACCTTTTCTCTGCTTCCCCATCTACTCCCCACCGTTGCCCAGGAGGGCTGGAGACAGAGGATGACTACAGCTACAGCGGCCACTTGCAGACCTGCAGCTTCTCTGCACAGAAGGTCAAGGTTTACATCAACGATTCGGTAGAGCTAAGCCACAATGAGCAAGGTGAGTGAGGGATGGGATGGGGACAGGCCACGTGAGGTTGGGGCCTGGGTGTCCCTGATACTGCCCCTCCCCTGTCTCAGAGCTGGCGGCCTGGCTGGCCAAGAATGGCCCCATCTCCATTGCCATCAACGCCTTTGGCATGCAGGTGAGGCACTAGCCCCACTGCCCCTGCTCCATTTCTTGCTGACTCCTCCCCTGCCTCTCCTTGGAGTTGGCCATTGCTCATTCTCTCTCCTCAGTTCTACCGCCATGGAATCTCCCACCCACTGCGGCCTCTCTGCAGCCGTTGGTTCATTGACCATGCTGTACTGCTCGTGGGCTACGGCAACCGTGAGTTCCGCTGACCCCTCGCTGCCCACCCACCCCGGGTCACAGGCAGAGGTTGAACCACAGCATCTCAGGACCTCTAGGGGGAAATCTGAGGAAAGCCTACGAAGCTTTTCTCCCCATCTGCGGGCCAGGTGGGATCATCCATCCCCCCTGCGGATGGGAAGGCTGAGGCAGTAGGAGGTTAAACTGTGCAGACAACTAACCTGCATGAGGGGAGGAGGTAGGTACCCTTCCTAAACCCTACAGCCTCAGGTCTCCAGGAGGGTGGTAGGTGGGCCTGGCTTTTTTCGGCTCTTTTCCTAGTACCTGTCACACAGTAGGCCCACAGCAGGTATTTGAAGAGTGCAGAGTGCTTGGGCCCTGACTCCCTGCACTCCTCACTACTTCCCAGGCTCTGACGTTCCCTTCTGGGCAATCAAGAACAGCTGGGGCACTGACTGGGGTGAGGAGGTGAGTCTTGCCTGCTCAGCCCCTGGCCCTCCAGCCCCACCTTGCCCTAGTGCCCTCACCAACCCCCCCTTTCCCCTCTCTTCCAGGGTTACTACTACTTGCATCGTGGGTCTGGGGCCTGTGGTGTGAATATCATGGCCAGCTCAGCAGTAGTGAACTGAGGAGCAGCAGCTCAGGACCCGGTGCTGACTAGGGCAGTCCTTCCCCGAGCCTGACCTGCATTTCCAGGCCCCTCCCCAGGAGGCACAGCTGGCCCAGGGATGGGTCCGGGTACCTCAGGGTGAGCAAAGGGCGCTGGACGACGGGTGTAGCCCCTGTCCCCTCCACCCAACTCCCACGCTGAAGTTTCCCAGCTGCTCCTTTGTTAAGTTGTGGTAGCTAGGAGGGTCCTGGGGTGAAGGATGATGTCTTGGCAGCTGAAGCTGGGCCAAGAACCCTGGATTCAGGCAAAGAACAGGTGGGAAGCAGATCTTCTGGTCTTAAATTCAGCTTGTCCTCAGCAGGCTCTGGCTTCCTGACCTGGCTTTTCTTTGACGTTATAAATTCTGGTCCCCTGGAGTTGGGGACAGTATCCTCTTTCATGTCTAGACAAACCGTTGTAACCACCCTTTTCTGACAGCAATAAAGAGGTGTCCTCAGCTCCAATGTGGTGTGAATGCTCAGTCCCTGGGGTCAAGGAGGGGTGGTGGGGACCCCTGGAGGGTTAAGGTCAGGCATTTAGTCCTGCCCAGGAGTCTAGGGCCCAGCTTATGCTTCAGGAACCAAAAGGAGGAGTGAAACCCATGGATGGATCTTTATTCCAAAACAGTTTGCTGGTCATTCTCAGGGGCCCGTGCTCTGAGAGATGGATGGGATCAGTCAGAGGGAACACCCTCTTTCCTACTTGCATGGGAAACCTCATCAGGGTTTATAAGTTAGAGGTCACTCTCACCATAGAGGGCACTAGAGAAGGCCATGTAGTCCAGGGCTCCAGCTGGAACCCCAGACCCTTTGTAGGGGGTCATTCGTCGGATGCAGTACTCAGCCTGCTCAGCTGGGAGCTCCCGCCGCAGCTCCTCTGGAGTGATGTAGTTCTGCAGGAAAGAGATATTGAGGGCCCACAGGTCCTGTTCCCTGCCCCAGCCCGCCAGCCCCTCCATGCCAGGGACCGACCTTGTCTCCTGCGAGGATCTTGAAGGAGGCCACAACTTGCTCAGCTGTATCAGTCTCGGCTGTTTCTCGGGTCATGAAGTCAATAAAGGCCTGGAAGGTCACGACCCCAGCTGCATTGGGGTCCACCATGGTCATAATGCGAGCAAACTCCACTTCCCCCTGTAGGGATAGAGGCCGGGCATCATGCTCATGGGTGCTAAAGCCAGGAGGGCTCTACATGTCCCTCCCCCCCACCACCACCCAGCACTGTCCAGCCTTGGCTGCACAACCCCAGGAACAGGGTGCTCCCTTTCTCCATAGACTGCAGCCTCTGTCAGCTCTGCCTTTAGGAAGTCCTTTGCACTAGGCTGAATCTGCTTCCTGCCTGTGGCAGTGCCCCTTTTGCCCATTGATCCTGGTCTTTTCTCCTGGGACTCCCTATGGTGTTGCAAACTCAAGCTTTGGAGACACAGAACTAGGTCCAAATTTCCAGCTATATATCTTTGAACAAGTTAATCTACCTCTGTGAGGGGCTTTGCTAGCCCCTGTCTGAAAGGTCTAATTCTGCCTTGCCTCAGTAGGTATGATGAGAAAATGAGATCATGGATGTTAAACTGGGAGGCACAGAGCAGGTGATCCATATGTAGGACATATGTATTGATGGGAGGAGGGTGAGGGGCACTCACCAGGTCATAGCCCATGGAGATGAGGCAAGCCCGGAAGTCATCAGGCTCCATCATCCCATTCCGCTTCTGTAGTGGGTAAGTGGGTGTCAGGCTTGGTCCCCAAACCCCACCAGCCCCCAAGTCCACCACCCCACTAGGCTGGGCCCTTGCTGACCCGGTCAAAGTGGTTGAAGGAGGCCCGGAACTCATTGAGCTGATCCTGGCTCAGGCCCTTGGCATCTCGGGTCAGTACCTGGTTCTCCACCTCGTTGATGGTGCGGGCAATGGAGGTGAGCAGCTGCTCCCAGCCCACACGGATGTGCTGCTAGAGCAGGAGATGGGCTGTCAGTGGACAGCCACAAGCTCTAGCTCCACCCCCAACCCACTGTGAGACCCTGGGTAAGTCTTCCTCTCTGGGCCTCCGTACCCATCTGGAGGTTCCACTGAGTGACCTCCAGTGGCCTTTCTACCTTAAAGTTTGATGATTTATTGTGTTTTAAGTATTGATCAACCATCCATGGCCAATCTGGCCTGGCTTTAGGCTGCTATATGATTCTGGACAGGTCACTTCTCACTCGTGGGTCTCAATATCCCTATTGGTACATTGGGGGATCTGGCCAAGCTGAATTGGTGACCCTCATGGAACAGACATGCTGTTTCCAGGTGTGGCCACGCCAAGCTTCCCAGCCAGTGCCGCCTCCCCACCTCCATGCTGTAGACCGTGTGCTTGTTGTCGAACACCAGGCTCTCCTGCAGCAGCTGGTGGTCGCCCTCCAGCCGGTCAATGTTGTTCTTATAGTTGATGATGTTCTGCTCCTGCTGCTTCAATCCAGCCATCTGCTCCTCCAGAGAGTCAGCCATACCCACTGCCAGGCGCCCCACCTCCTGCAGGGGAACTCGGGCAGGATGAGAACTCCCAGGGCTTGGTGGCCCACCTCCTGCCTCACTGTCCAAGCCTTACCTCCATCTTCCCCTGGATCCAGGGCCCAATCGCATTGGCCTGGGCTGCAAACTGTCGCCGGAGCCTCTCGTTCACCTGCTGCCGTGCCAGCTCCTCCTGCAGCATCTGGTCACGGCTGGGCACCAGCTTTCGAACCTGAAAGGGGAGTGGCTGTGCCAGGCCAGCTCTGGAGGAATCCTGCCCCTCAAACAACCCCTGCTGCTCTGAACCAAGGTGTCAGGGCTTGACAGGCAGGCCCTTGGGCAAATCACTCAACCTCTCTAGGCTTGCTTCCTCATCAGTTAATGGGGCATCAACTTCATTCATAACTGTTTTGTAAAGGATGCCCACACACCAGATTTCATTATGCTTCACATCAGGCCTGACAGGACAATGCTGCTGTTAGGGCGTCTTTACAGCTATGGCCGACAGGCAAGGTGACTTGCCCAGCACCACATAGAGTCTGTGGCAGACCGCAGATCCTTATTTTGGGACACCTGAGGTGTCAGGGTGATCAGAGTTCTCAGGAGCAGGTGGGAGGCAGGGGGTGGCCACAGGCAGCACTGACCGTGTCCCACTTGGTGTTGATGTCCTGTGCACTGAGGGTGAAGTAGGGGTTGGTCAAGCTGGGCCGCAGCCCATAAGTTTGGCAGATCTTCTGGATCTCACCCTGGATACCCAGGATGGCACCCCGCTCTCGGTCAGCCTCGGGCAACGTCGCCTTGAACTGCTCATGTGCTGTCAGCAGGCTCTGGGGGCAACAGGCAGGAAGGATCAGCCAGGACCTGCACTGCCTGTAGGTGACAGAAAGGGCAGCACGGCGCTCCAGGCCATCCAGTGGGTCTAGGGCAGAGCTGGCTCAAGAACCCAGTCCTGTCTCCCAGTCCAGCTCTCAGAAACAGGTTTCCTTCCCCCCATTCCTCAAGAGCCTAAGGGAGTGGCGGACAGGATTCTAGGCCAGCTTCCCTGTCCTCTCATGCAGCCTCCGCACCCCTCAGAACACCCACGCCCACCTGGGTCTCCTCCACAGAGTGCACCAGCCAGGCGTCCTGCAGGTCCTCCACAGCACCGTCCAGCCAGTTGTTGAAAGGTGCTGCCCGCCGTGCAAACTCCAGCTGCAACTGGTCGATGGTCTCCAGCAGCTTCTCCATCCTCTGAAGGCCACAGGAATGGCGGAGAGTCAGCAGTTTGTCCAACCGGCCCCCTCACCCGTCTCCAGTGTCCAGCCTCCAGCCTCACCTCAAGCGCATCTCGCCTCTTCTGGGTCAGCGTGCCCAGGTTGTCCCACTGGTCGCATATGGCCTGGCAGCGGCTGTTCACTGAGGCAGCCTCATGGTAGTCTAGCTCACTGCGGGTGAGAAGAGGGGGTGGCTGGGGGGCCAGAGTGCAGCCCAGATTTCCTTCAGATCCACACCCCGGGCTGTGGTGAAGGTGTAAGAAAGCCAGGGCAGGTGGGGGTGAAGCGGGTCTTTCCTGAAGGGGGCGTTTCCCAGCGTGGCCCTCGGGGAATAGGGGTGTCCACTGGTTTTAGCTTGGCCCTCAAGGAGTTTGAATGGAGAGGCGGGGTTACTGAAGGAGGTGCCAAGGCGGTAGCCAACCCGGTGCGAAGCTGAAGGGAGCGGGCGGCCATGGCAGGGAGGTGAGTGGCGGGTGGCGGTAGGAAGGAGTGTGGGCAGCAGAGCGGGTCGGAGATGGGGATGGGGATAAGGGAGCGGGGAGGAGCAAGTGGTGATGGGGAAAGAAAGGGACCAAGGCTGGCTGGCCCAACAAGGGAGAACGGTCTTGAAGGCTATGAGGATCGGGGCGGGGCTCGAAGCTGAGGGGCGGGGCTGGAAGGGAGGGGCGTGTCTCCGGGGCGGGGTCCGGTCCTGACCACGCCCACTCGAGCTCCTGGGCCACGCCTACTTGAGCTCCTGAGCCAGAGCAGCGATGTGCTCCACGCGGTCCTGGTGTGCCGCCAAGTCGCTTTCAAAGGCCTCGTGGCGCCGTATTAACGCCCGCACCTCCTGTAGCGACGCGGACTCATAGTCGCGCTGGTTCAGCATTTCCAACTTTCCTGCTCAGAAAGAGGAGCGGGTCCTGGAGCGGAGATTCTTCATCTGTGAATTGCAGATGATCACACCTGCCTACCCTACCCTAGCTGTTTGCTTTAGGCGCTGGCCTCACAGAGTACAATGAAACGCCTGTTCCAGGACATGGCCGGTAAATGACGTCTGCGTCCCTGACCCTGTGTGGTGTGGGGAGGCCCTTGGTACCGTTTTGGTATTATTTGATGGAGAACTACCTCCCAATGACTGAGCTCCGGACGCGATTTCCTCTGCCCACCCGTGTCCCCAGCACCTGGCATTTGCTAGACCCTCTATGAATATTTGTTGGATGAGTGAATAATGAACCTAAAAGTGCTTGGAGAATGACAATTACCATAATTATGCCAATAACATATTTATAATGGCAGCAGCAACCATTTATTGAGTGCCTCTGCATTTTGCAGAAAAGGTCATTGAAATTTAGAGGTTTGGAGATCTCAGGGTCACATAAACTGGCCTTATATTTACGGACCTCTTATTACATTAAACCATCATTATTTATTATTCCCACAATCCATTGCTAGTGTTTGTCCATTATTTTTAGGCAGGAGTCATTTATTTGTAGGACTAAAATCCTGACAGAATACAGAATGGCTGTGTTCGTACAAGTAATACATGTGACTCGTGCAATATTTTGGTATCAATATACTTTGAGCATAACGTAAGTGACATTAGAGTTAGGGATTTGTATATGCTACATACACAAATAAAATGATAAACGACAAATATCTTAGAGCAGACCTCCAGAATTCCAGACCCAGAAGTGAGTGAAGGTCCTGACTTTACACTGTGGCCCAAAGATGGGCTGTGACTTGGTTGCATAGCAAGGGTGGGACCAGGAAACAAGTCTCCCACTTTCCGGCAGAACCCCTAGCCCTGGCCGGTGCATTTTGCCAGGAGTCCCACTCTCTCCAGTCTCCACCCCAGGACAGAATCAAGCCCCAGGAAGTGTCCTACCCCGGGTCCAGGCTTCATGCAGGGAGGCCTTCTGCTGGAACTTCTCAGCCAGGTGCTGGAGTCGCTGCAGACGCCGGATCTCCGAGAGCAGCCAGTCCTCATAGCCTTGCTCCACTTGCTCCAGCCCTCGCCATGCGTTGGTGATGTCCTGTGGGGCAGGCAGAGGTGTCCTCCATCATGGCTCACCCATTGTACAGAAGGGGACACAGATCCCAAAGTCACCCAGAGAACACGGGCACTGGCTTACCGAGACCAGCTTGCCCTCGGAGGGCATGAAGGCAGGCCGGTGGCTCAGCCGCAGCTTGGTCTGCAGCGTGTTGAAGTTGATCTCCAGCTGGCACTTCTCCTGCACACGGGGCGGCTTGTGCAGGCGCCGGTAGTCCCGAAAGTCCTCCAGCTTGCGCCGCATGGCACTCATGCTGTGCTCGCCCACACGGTTCTCCAGCCACGGGATGGTGCGGCGGATCCATTCCAGCAGCTGCCAGGGCCAGGCAGGTGCAGAGCAGAGAGCTCTGGGCTGGCGTGTTCACCTCACCCGCCCCTCTACACCCACACTTAGGCTGTGCCCAAAAGGCCTGGCTCAAGCAGAGTGGGGGTCTGAAGGTAAGAATGGGGGATCCCCACTAGTCTAGGAAGGAGTAGGGTGGTTAATTTCTGAGTCCAGGGATCGGTATAAGCTGGCACAGAGCAAAAACCTAAATATGAGTGAATGGACAAATGAATGAGGAAATGAATGAATGATGAGTGAATGACCAGGAGCTTGGAAAAGCAGAAAGTGGTAGGAGCTGGGTGAAGATGTCAAGAGGAGCTGGGGGAGACCAAGGCCACTCTGAGGAGAGGGATACTTGGCCAGCACAGACCTGAGTGGGCAGGTTGGGAGAGCACAGGTGGGGATGGGGAGACCCTCTCTGGCTCACCTCACTGGCAAGCTTCTCATATTCCTCCATGAGCTTCTCATTCTCCTGGTTCACAGCTAGCACCTTGCAGATCCTGTTGGTGGCTGTCTCCGCCTGTGGGGGTGGGGGTGGGGTAGAGTGGCTGCCATAGAACAAGCTGCCACAGATATCTCCAACCCAGCCCCCCACTTTAAAGCCCATGAACCCTGGGCCGTATAAACAGGAACAAGGATGAGGGGAGCACATCTTTCTGGGTGGAGAGGGAGCTTCCAGGCCAGAAGCCTCTGCTCCTGAACTCCGAGGACTGCGTGTGTGCAGTGGGATGGTGGCATTCCCACCCATGGGCCTGGCATCTCCAAATGTTGAGATGCTTCCAAGTCCACAACCCCTCACCTGCTCAGCGCCAGCGAAGGCATGGTAGAAGCAGGAAACGTAGGTCATGACGGCCTTCTCATCGGGCTTTGGGGTGTTCACGATGTCTGGGGGATGACAGTGAGGTGTTTATTGGCCAAACCCAAGGGTGGGAAATGGGCTCATGTCCCCACCCAGGCAGAGATCTATCTCCCTTAGAATGGAAGGGGACAGTGACATCTAGCCATGGCCACCAGCTGCCAGGTACATCTTCCTCTTCCCTGAACCCCTCTCTGATCACCCCAGGGTCCAGCAGTCTCCCCCTCAATGGGGTGAAGAAACCATGTGGGAGTGGGTGAGTGAGCAGACACCGCAGTCCTCGTGAAGCACCAGACCACACTGCCTGGTGTTTCTAACCATCCCACAACTCTGTCTGTCTGTCTTTCCCCCAAGTTCTCATCCACCGATGCCCACACATTCAGGTACCAGGCACAGCAAGTGCTCAGAAAGTGTTTGCTGTTTCAATTTTTTAAAAAAATATTTTGTTATTGGTTTCAGAGAGAAAGGGAGAAATAGAAACATCAGTGATGAGAGAATCATTGATTGGCTGCCTCCTGCATACCCCCTACTGGGGATCGAGCCTGCAGCCTGGGCATGTGTCCTCGACTGGAATTGAACCTGGGACCCTTCAGTCTGCAGGCCTATGCTCTATCCACTGAGCAAAACCGGCCAGAGCTGCTGTTCCAATTAACTAAAGCCTTGCTTGGGCACAGGGACCAGATGTAGCACCTCCCCAAAGGAGCTCTTAGTCTTGAGGGACCAATATGTTCCAAGAGACCTAGGAAACTGGGATATGAGGCAGAGGGGGGAGCCATTCCAGAAGGCGAGGGGAGGCTGGTACCACTAAGTGGAGGAGGGCAGGGAGATGGGCTAGAGGGCCTCGGAGAAGAGGGCCAGTGGCACAAGGGATTCTGACCAGGGAGCCAGGTGAAGGGCAAGGCCTTCGAGGAGGAGGGAAGAACAGATGTAGAGGTTAGACCATGAGATCGTCCTCCTCTAACCTTCTGCATCCAACATCTTAGGGATGTCTAGGTATTTCTCTGCTACCTCGAAGGCTGTGTTCAGGTTCCCAATGGGGTCATCCTAGATGGGTATAAGGGAGGAGAGATTAAAGGTCAGCTGAGGACAGAGGTTTTGGGGAGTTGAGGTGTCGGAGGCCAACCTTGCGCAGTTTGGCATAGTCAACGAGGTCGGGGCGGTGTCGGTGGATGAGAGCACAGAGAGCCAGGCCATCCTTCCAGCTGGACAGAGAGAGGGGGTGGGTCAGGCTTGAGTTCAAGCTGAGGCCCTGTCCTACCCCAGAAGCATCCCCATCAGGGCAGCCGCCTCTGTCAAATGGAGTGAAGTCTAAACTCCTTCGCTTGGCATTTGGAGCACTTCATTACTAGATTACCTCCCGCCATGACTCTTTCACATACCCCAGGCTTAGGCCCCACCAACCTCTAGATGTTTTTGGCCTCCTGCCCACAAGGTTCTCTCTGGCTGAATGCCCTCCCAGGAATATCGCCAATGCTCCCTCGTCCAGGAAGTCTCCCTCACCCTCCTGGAGTCAATTCAACACTGATTGAGTCCTCCTATTTTCAGACACTGTTCCAGGAACTCGCTGTGACCTCTCCTCCCCTGCGGCTTGTAACAGGGGCCAACTCGGGGCCCCCAGGGCCCGGCAGAGGCCCTCACGCTCAAGCTGACCAGCTGACAGACCTGGTGTGGAAGTTTTGCACATTGACATTGCGGTATGGCGCTGTCTTCCGCTGGCACCACAGCAGCAAGCCTTCCTTGGCTGAGGTTTCTGGATGAAGATGGGGGCGTGTTAGCTGGGGAGGGGTCTGGGCAGGTCCTCTCACCTTACCTGCTCCTCCCCACCATCCCCTGCTCACCCTCCACAGAGATGTCCTGGATGGCAAAGCGCAGGATGATGGTCCAGATCATACCCAGGGTCATCTTCAGGTTCCCATCCACGATCTCTATAGGGTGGGGATGAGGCAGATCCTACCTGGGGTTCAAGGCCTGTGCTATCAGCCTTGCTACCTCCCCCTCCTCTGCTCTTTGGGGCCTGGTCTCTCACCCCAGGGCTGGTGCCTAGTAAGTACTCAACTGTTTTACTTAAAGTTGATTCTAACACAGTCTAGGTATCAGGGCATGGGCTGGCGTTTTTGGATACATTTGCTCCTTACAGCTCCTCCCATGAGGCATGGATGGTTATCTCCTCTGTTGAGATGCGGAAACTGAGGCTCACAGAGGTGACTTGCTGATGTCAGGAACACCCCTAAAACCCGCCTTGGCCCCCTCGGGTCACTTCCTCACCTTCAGCCCCGATGGACACCAGCTTAACCCCCTTGCTGGCAATGAAGTCCAGGGCCTTGTTGACATTGGCAATTTTGTGGAAGCGCATCTTGCCTTTGTCTGGCTTGGGCAGCCTCTCTCCTGGGTGTAAAAGAAGAAGAAAAGGGTCAAAGGTTATAAGAGGAAGTTGGAGACCTTGTCCTCAAACATCCCCCTCCATCGCCAATTCCCTGCCCTCTCTGCTGCCCTCTTCCCCCAGCTCTCGGGATTGCCCTAGGTCCCGGGCACCTCACCTGAAATGACCTCCAGGAGCAGCATGAGCTTGAGACCATGGCGGAAATCCTCCTCGATGTTCTGGATCTGGGTGCCAGCCTTGCGTAGGTGCGAGTTGCACCAGGCAGTGAAAGTCTGGGGGGCGGAGAACAGCGCTCAGACCCTAGCACTGAGGACAGCACTCAGGCTCCTTGGTGGGGGGAGATCTCAGAGCCCAAGGCCCTGGATTCCAGTCGTGACTCAGTCACTGACTTGCTGTGACCTGGGCCAGTCCCTTTCCCTCTCTGAGCTTTAGTTCTCCTGGAAGAGGAGAAACACAGAGAAAAACACATCTGTTGGTTGCCTCCTGCAAGAGCCCTGACCAGGGCCTGGGGTTGAAGAGGAGCCTGCAACCAAGGTACATGCCCTTGACCATAATCAAACCTGGGATCCCAAACTGGCCAGGTCCAAACATGATTCTTAATGAGATATGGTCCTGCCCTAAAGGAATTCACAGTCAACCAAAGGGTCATGTTGGTCTGAGAAAAGCTGGGAGAGACTGGTGTCAGGGTTTCCATGGGGGTTCTCTAAATCAGGTGGGGGACCTCTTGGGGAAGGCTAATATTTGATCAGAGCTGTGATGGAGGAGCAGAAAGTATTCAGGCAGCGAAGGGCAGGCAAGGGCATCCTGGGCAGGGGCAGCCACGTGGGCAAGTGCTTGGCAGTAAGAAACAGTTGCTAGGTTTGCGGGGCTACAGCTATCTGGGCACTGCCAGAGTGAAGCTGGGGGTGTTGGGCTATACGTGGTGAGAGGCAAGCCGGAGGGGCAGCAGTGGCCAGGTCACGCACGATCTTGGGTGCTAAGCCAGGGAGTTTGAACTTGACCCTGAGAGCAACAGGGAGTCAGGGAAGCTTTCAGGCAGAGGACAGGGGCCGGCAGAACTGTGTTTTTTAAAAACTCATTCTGGTTGCAGAGGGGAGACAGATGACTTGGCAGAGCAGAAGGGAAAAGTGAGGAGAAGGTGACCGGGACCAGGGTGAGAGAAGGGAAGGTGGCAGGACGAGGTGGATGAAATAGAAACATTTGTCCTTGCTGGAGTAGAAGCTCCCTGGGCTTGTCCCCTGCTGAGTTCCTGGCACCCAAAACAATGCCTGACACATAGTTGGACCTTCTCAAGAAATAATGCATGGATATTTTTGAATGAGGTTGAATGAAGAGGACTCAGGCATCAGGTGGGAGGAGGTGGGAGTGTTCCAAGATGCAGAGGAGTAGCAGGGATGAGGCAGGGCTAAAGCTGAGCAGAGAGATGTTCGTTACATTGTAATAAACAATCTTGGATGAGAAAGAACAGACCAGCACGTCCAGCATCCCTCAGAAGCTGATTAATTTCCAGAGCATCTATACTCCTCAGCCCTTGAATGAACGGATGAGGTGGGTGGCTGTAAATTGGATTGAAAAGCTATTCCTGATATTTTGTTAAGTAACAAAGGCAAGCTACAGAGGCATGTATCTTAAGAAGGGCACATGGACCTGGATCAGGGAGAGGCCTGGGTGGGTGGAGGTGAGGATGAGTTGTTGCATAGCAGATGGCAGCTGGAGTCGGGCAGGAATGATATCACCGGCAGGTTGCTGGGCCAGCGGACCACAGCCTGGCTTGGAGACAGGTGCAAGAGGAGCCCGAGGGGAAGCTTGTCACCTGGGGAAGCTTGTCAGCTGAGCCTCCTGGTCCCTAGGGTCATCTCCCGTCACCTAACTCAGTAGAAGTGCTCTGATTCTAAACCCTGGGATTCTCAGATCCTGCAAATTTCACTGAGCACACCTGCTCCCTGTCCAGTCCTGTTGGCAAATGTTGAGCAGGGCCCAATAACTTCATGGGGTCCTCCCTATTCCTGGCCTGCCACTCCCTGAAGTTTTTTTCACCCCAGCCTGGATCACTTCTCTTCTGGGAACCCAGGTGTCCCGCCCCCTCCACTTGGGAAAGTCTGGGAGTGAAAATAGCTCAGGGAGAGGGGGCCTGAGCACCCTACACTGGGCCAAAGCAGCAGCTGCCCATGCGCCCCTCTCCAGCTCCCACAAGCTACTGCCTCAGCACAAAGTGTCCATCTGGCCAGAGAGTCAGGTTACTACGTAAGGGGACCCAGGGCTCCCTCCTCCTCAGTCCAGTGGCCTTTTCAGCAGACTCAGGGCCGCTGGGGCAGGGAGGGGTATCCTGAGAAAGGGTGGGAATGCAGCAAGCAAGGGGCGAAGACCCTCAGGTCGGGGCTTGGAGAGTCCTGTTTTCTGCCGACATATGATTTGGGTCCTATTTCTGTCTCTTTCTAGTCCTCAGTTTCTTCATTTGACAATTGGAAGAGAGTGACTACGGACACCATGCTGGAGAGGATACAGAGGAGGGGTGGGGAGGGATCTGGGGTGGTTGTCCCCACCCCGACACTCCCGTGTCTCTTTACTAGTTGCCTGGCTGCTAAGGTGGGACCTGGGAATATCTAACTAGAAAGGTGGGGTAGGTGTGGGGAGAAAGAGATTATTCTTCCAGAAACCCCCAAACTTGGATCTCCTGAGCTAAGGCCAACCTGTTTTCACCAGGAGAAGTAGCACAGTGGACTCAGGGGAATGAATCCTGGGGGCACACAAAATACTCTCCTTGTCGTCCTAACCCCCTCATGAGGGCTCCCAGTCCTCCCGTCCAGCCCTGGGGGAATGCAGAGGACTGACGGGCAGAGCCTGGGCGAGGCAGTGGCACTCTGCAGGCTCTATTCCTGACCTGCTGAGATGACAACCCAAAACTGACCGGCTTCTCGGGCCTCAGTTTTGCCATCAGGAAATGGGCTGGTACTCACTTTCCGCTGCTGCTTCTCCCAGGCCGGGTCCAGCAGCAGGTCGAGATCCCAGTCCTCTTCCTGTTCCATGTACTCGCCGCCGCCCCCCGCGAAGGGCCCCTCCCCGGCCCCCAGACTCTCGGGCTGCATAACCATCATCATCTCGCTCGAGCTCCTCGCTTCGCTCTGCTCGGCGCTGTCCAGGACACAGGGGCCGCGTTTTAAGTAGCGCCGGGCCCAGCCCCGGATCGGATTCGCGCTAAATATGGGGGCGGGGGGAGGGGCCGAATGGGGGCGAGGGCGCTGGGGTCTGGACCCGGCCAGAGGTTGCACTGGACCTGAGGACTGCAGAATCTGGGGACATTGGCTCGGATCCCGAGACGGAGACCCGGGGTTCGCGTACCAGCTCTGCCGCTAGGGCGCTGTGTGAGCTTGGGAAAGCCACGGGCCCTCTCAGTTTCCTCGTGTACAAGGAAGATGACAACAATAATAGTGCTGCAGACCGCTCTGGGCGCTGCGCTTTGGGTCTCCTCCTGACCCTCTTCCTGCGCGGCGCTGGTGGGAAACCCGGAGCTCTGTCCCCATTTCACAGTCAGGAACACCAAGGCGCAGAGATGCTTTGAATGTTTCCTGGGGTGACTAAGGGAGATACTCGAGCATGGGGCCGAGCTCCAGGCCAGCTGGATGGGCCGATGCAGGGCTATTAATATCGGGGAGGCTGGGAGGTCATGGGGAATGTGCTGAGCCGGGGAAACCCCGACGCCACCAAGGGTGCAACTCAACCCTGCAGCACACGGGAGAGCCAGACGAGCGAGCCGGGCCTCAGCGGGCGGGGCGGGGCCTCCGTGGGTGGGCGGTGCTAAACGTCGCTGCCCCGCCCTAGTTCTAGCGCCAACAGGATTCCAAGCGTCTCCTTGGCTCATTTGGCCGTCCAATCACATCTTCGCATCCGCGGGCTCCTCCACGTGACTCTAAATTCATAGCTACGCCCCTCAGAGCGCCCATTGGTCGGGATAGACTTCCGTCTGACACTATCCCCGCCCCAATGCGGAAGCGGCGGGGTACTCGGGATCCAGCAGCCGGTGGGTCCAGGCCATGGGGCAGCCCTGGGCGGTGGGGAGCGCGGACGGGCCGCCCACGCGGCTGCCCCTCGTGCTCACCGCGCTGTGGGCGACGGCGGTGGGTCTGGAGCTGGCCTACGTGCTTGTGCTGGGTCCTGGGCCGCCCCCGCTGGGACCCCTGGCCAGGGCCTTCCAGCTGGCGCTGGCCGCCTTCCAGCTGCTTAACCTGCTGGGCAACGTGGGGCTCTTCCTGTGCTCGGATCCCAGCATCCGGGGCGTGATGCTGGCCGGCCACGGTCTAGGCCAGGGCTGGGCGTGAGTGGGGCACGGGATTCGGCGGCGTAGCGGGAGCCTGGGACAGGGGGAGGCGCCGTGGGACCTGTAGATGTTAGAACCAGATTCTATAGGTTCCGCTTGTTAGAACCAGAGAACTCAGAACCTGGGTGGGAAAGCCGGAAGTATTACTTATTCACTTACAAATCTTACTGAGCACCTACTATGTGCCAGGTAAACTATAGGCATAATAAATGAATTATATAGAATGTTAGAAGATGGTGGTATGGAAACAAAATGTAGAGCAGGGCAGAAGGGATGCAAGTTGCAATTTTAAATAGGGTGGACAAGGTAGGCCTCATTAAGAAGGTGGCATTTAAGCAAAGACTTGAAGAATGTGGGGGAGTTAGCCATATGGGAATCTGGGGGAGGAGCATTCCAGGCACAGGGAACAGACAACATGAAGGCTCTGAGGCAGTTATGTGCTTAGCATGTTCCAGGAACAGCAAGAAGACCAGTGTGGCCAACATGGAGTGACAGAAGGGGAGGAGAGAGGCTAGACATGTAAAGACCTAGTAGGACATCGAAGCCTTTGTTTTTTTACTACAAGTGAAATGGAGAGCCTTTGGAGGGTTGTTGTTTTTTAAGATTTATTTTTAATCCTCACTTGAGATATGTGTGTGTTTTTAATTGATTTTAGAGAAAGGCTGAGAGAGGATGAGAGAGAGAGAAACATCAATTGGTTGCCTACCATATTCACCCGACTGGGGATCGAAACCACAACCTGGGTATGTGCCCTGACTGGGAATGGAACCAAGACCCTTCCGTGCGTGGGACGATGCTCCAGCCAACTGAGCCACACTGGCCAGGGCGCTATTGGAAGGTTTGGAGCAGAGGAGGGACATGACTTAGATTTTGTCGTTAATCTTCAATGGGATCTTTTTTTCCCATTGATTTTTTTAGAGAGTGGAAGGGAGAGGAAGAGACAGAGAGGGAAATACCGATGTGAGAGAGACACATCAATTGATTGCCTCCCGCAGTACCCTGACTGGGATTGGGGGTTGAGCCTACAACAGAGATAGGTGCCCTTGACTGCAATCGAATCCCAGATCCTTCAGTCTGCAGGCTGATGCTCTCACCACTTGAGCAAAACTGGCTAGGACATGGCTTAGGTTTTTAAGTATCAGCCTAGGTTGTTGCCATAATCCAGGTGAGAGTTCATGGTGGCTCGGGCCAAGGGGTGACTGTGGAGGAAGGCAGAACTTTGCTCCTGGATGTTAGAGCCGGAGAAAGGCCTTAAGACTAAGGATGTCAGAGCTGGAAGTGATCTCAGACCTGTAGTGCTAGAACTGGGAGGGCTGGGAAGTGGTGTTCAGCCTGCATTTACCTATGAAGAACCTGGGGCTTAGCAAGGACAACCTCTGCTTTCCCAGGACGGGCTCAGGCATGAGACGGCACTCACAGCTGCTGGGGGAACTGACCCTGTGCTGCTTTCCTTGCAGTTACTGCTACCAATGCCAGAGCCAGGTGCCACCGCGCAGCGGACATTGCTCTGCCTGCCGCGTCTGCATCCTGCGTCGGGATCACCACTGCCGCCTGCTGGGCCGCTGTGTGGGCTTTCACAACTACCGGCCCTTCCTGTGCCTGCTGCTCCATGGCGCGGGCGTCCTGCTCCACATCTCTGTGCTGCTGGGTCCTGCCCTGGCAGCTCTGCTGCAAGCCCACACGCCCCTCCACACTGCTGCCCTCCTCCTGCTGCCCTGGCTCATGCTGCTCACAGGTGGGAGACAGGGCGGCCTCCACAGAAAGGCAGAGGCCCTAGTAGTGGGCCATTCTGGTGGGAGATGGACTTTGGGCAGTCCCTAGCGATACCCTGGGGACCCAGTCCCAGTATCATTGATTGGGGTTGGTGGTGAGGACAGCCTGGTATGCACCTGGATATGGTAAAATACGGTGCTTGAACACAGTACAGAGATCCGCCTGGGAGAATGAGGGAAGCATTCTTGCTAGGTGTTGGCTAAGGAGGAAAGCCTAGTGGAAGGTTACTGGGGAGTATTCTAAAGGGGATCATTCTAATCGAGGCCTTGGATGTTGGGCACGGAGCAGCAAAGGCAATTTGATGGGAATTGTGAGAATTAAGGCTAGGACAGTAGGTTAGGACTGGATGGTGGAGGCCTTGAATGCTGGTGTGAAGAGATGGCCCTCATTTGACTGGGCAGTGGGGAGCCAGTGAAAGTTACAGGCAGGCAAGACTTGGATCAGGAGGTTGATTGAGAGGCCAAGTTCTGGATGACATTTATTCCTCTTTCTTCTGTCACCACCCAAGATAAAAGCCCCACTGGTCTTTTGTAATTTGTCCCTCCCCCATCCCCTCCCCAAATACTCTGGGCTTTCTCTCCCCTGCCTCCTTCCTCCTGACCTCTATACCCACAGTCCCCCCCTGTACCCTTGTCTTGTAGTTCTTAGTTCAGCAGATACTTGTTGCCTGCTGTGGGCCAGGATGAAGCCTGGGAGGCCTCTACAGAGAGATGCACTACTTTTCTAGTGTAGCACACCGTACAGCTGTAATTAAGTAACTGAGAAGGGATCTCATGAATGTCTGTGAGCTCCCTGAGGTCAGAGGTTCCGTCTACCGTTCATTCTGATAATTGTGGTGCCTGGCACCACATGGGAAGTGCTCAAACATTTGGGACCCATGAACGAAAGTCATACATAAGGTAGAGGACTGTGTCTGCCTGGGTCACTGGTGTGTTCCCATCACCCAGCAGGGGCCGGCTAGGGAACAGATTCACTGTTTGCTGGGGGAGGAATGAACTCTGCTTCATGGTGGAGGGTAAGGGTGGCTGGAGGGCAGGAGCTGGGCTTTGAGGGACTGGGCCTGCTGCTGCCCCCTGATCCCGTCTGCTCTCTCCTTGCAGGCAGAGTGTCTCTGGCACAGTTCGCGCTGGCCTTCGTGACCGACACGTGTGTGGCGGGTGCCCTGTTCTGCGGGGCTGGGCTGCTCTTCCATGGGATGCTGCTGCTTCGGGGCCAGACCACCTGGGAGTGGGCTCGGGGCCAGCACTCTTATGACCTTGGCCCCTGCCATAACCTGCAGGCAGCCCTGGGGCCCCGCTGGATCCTTGTCTGGCTCTGGCCCTTTCTGGCCTCCCCGTTGCCTGGGGATGGGATCACCTTCCAGACCACAGCTGATGTGGGACTTGTGGCTTCCTGACTCCAGGAAGAGCCAGAGCTGTACAGGGAGGGAGAAGGGTGAAGGGGCTCCTGATTCATTTCAGGCCCACCCCTGGCCTCAGGAGGGAGGCAGGTTGGTATTCAATGTCTGCTTTCAGCAACTCCAGCCCCATCCTTGGCCTTGCCCCTGCCCAGCTTGGACTCGGCCTCTATCAGTGGCCCTCGAGTGCAGTGGAGGGTCTGGCAAGGGGCTGCTTGGTCAACCTCGCTGCCCCTTTGCCAGATTAATAAAGCACCCACTGGATTCTTGGATTCCCTCCAGCTTTGTGGGTTTCTGGTCCCTCGCTGTTGCCCGGCTGCTGTTTCGGGTTCCTCTGACTGTCATGTCTGGGAACCAGTGAACACCTGCGGGGCCAGGGCTCTGCGTCTGTGGCCGTGGTGGGATGGGGGTGGGAGCACCAGTGGCCAAGGTGCCATGTATTGACCCAGGGCATGAGCACTGAAAATTGTGGGGTTTTTTTCCTCACCCAAGGATGTTTTCCCATGGATTTTTAGAGAGAGTGGGAGACAGAAACATCCATGTAAGAGAGACACGTCAATTGGTTGCCTCCTGCATGTGCCCTAACCAGATGCTCTATCCACGGAGCCAAACTGGCTAGGGCACATCTAAAATTCTTTCTCAGGTTCATTGCTTTAGAGTTAGAAACATTCCCACATCAGCTATTTCACTGAACCTCTCTCTGGCTAACCTGATACACTGAACAGCAATTATGTAGGTAGAAAACGTAAGGGTCTGAGAGTTGATGTGGTAAGTTCATGGGGTAGTAAATGGAAGAGTTAGGATTTGAACCCAGATCTTTGTGCTTTCTCCTTCAAGCATCTTGACCGGTGGTGCTGACAGGGTTACACTCCTCTTGGGACTATTCGGGAGCTACTTACTCAATCTTTTCATTTAAATCTAGTAACTAGTTAAATGTGGCAGGTTTTAAGCACCTCAATATACCTGTTTCCTCTTAAAACCTGATATGATAGTAAAGAAAAAATATATGTTTACAAGGAGAAAGAAAATAGGAAGGAGACAGACCAGAGAGCCTGAAATTTTAAAAGATAGAAAGTAAATGGAGGATCATTTACTCTCTTAGCAGAGAAGTAGAGATTGAAATTGTGCTCCCAGAGGGAGGGGCCCAGAGGCAGCCAAGCTGCCTCCCAGAACCTGCAGATGCTCAGGAATTCCATGAGCCACGTGGAAGGCAAGGCCTGGGGCTGACACAGCAGGGGCTGACTCAGTCTGTGAGGAGCAGCTAGGATCCCTCTCCCCCCAGTGCCCACCCCCCCCCCCACAACCATGCGGCCACCCTTCTGGGGTGGGAGAGGGGCTGTTTGAAAAGGCTTTGTGTCTCCGGGGCACGGGAGAGAATAGGGTTGAGAGGCAGGACCAAAAATGGGGTGAAGTGAACATCTAAGATGCTGCTTGGGAGTGTGCTCTCCTGTGACATGGCACTGCGAACCACCGGTTCCCTCCTGTTTACCCCTCCTCTGAAGTATCTTTTTGTATGATTTTTCTGTGTGTGGAGGGGAGGTTAGTTAAAAAGGAGATGCAAGAAAATATTTATAAAGAGAAACAACATGCTCCCACCCAACTTAAGAAATGGATACCATTTCCTTTGATGTCCCTCTGGTGCCCCTCCCTCGTAGGGGACACACTACTGTCTTAATCACTCTCTGGCTTTGCTTTGTAATTTTATTACATTTGTATTGGTTTTGCATGTTTTGAATTTTATATAAATGGAACTGTATCATGTTTATTCTGTGATTTGCTTTTTCATTCAATGTTTCTGAGAATTGTCTAAATTAATGTGTACAGCTGTAGGGCATTCCTTCTCCTTGCTGTATGGTGACGCTTAGAATATACCACATTTTTCTGTTTTGTTCCACTGTGTATGATCCCCTCTGATCTATTCTTGGTCCTTGTGCTTCATGTAGATTTTAGAATTAGCTTGTCAAGTTCCAATAGTATAAACCTCTTTGAGATTGTGAATGGAACCCACTGAATCTATAGATCAGTTTTGGGGAAGTCAACATCTGTGAGAAATTGAATTTTCCAGTTAATTCCATTTGATCTGATAGCAGACATTGTATGATTTCTATACTTCTAAGTTTGTGAATGTGTTTTCTATGGCTCAGAATGTGGTCTTTCTTGGTGAGTGTCCATGTGAACTTCAGGAGAATGTGTGTTCTGCTCAGTGGAAGTAGTCTGGAGATGTCAGCTATATCCAGTTGATTGATGGTGGTGTTGAGCTCCTTGAAAAGACACCACGATCAAAGACTGAACAGAGAACAAAAAGAGTTAAAAGCATTTTAAAAATAATTTCAGAGAAGAGCTAGAAGATAAAAAATCAAAAACAGAACAAAAGGACAGTAAGAGAAGAGAGAAGAAAATCAGAGGATCAATCCTGTTCTCTCTGGATTTAACAGATGCCGGGCCTGATCAGAATTTGAGAGAGAACAGAGGAAATGGGAGGGAGTTTTCCAGAACTAAAGGATGCACATCTCCACGCACAGCACGACTAATAACGACACAGAGTAAGGTGTGTCCTGATGTTTCAGAGCCTCAGAGAGAGGTCAGGAGCAAATGGACCATGGGACTTCTCAGCAGCATTACAGAAATAAGAATCAACGGAGCACTGCCTAAGAATGATGTTCTTGCATGAGAATGATTCCCAACTTCAAATTTTATGACCCGAAATATCACATATATGTATAAACTGAATAAAGAAAATTTCAGCCTCACTGGCGTGGCTCAGTGGTTGAGCACTGACCTATGAACCAGGAGGTGACGGTTCAATTCCCAGTCAGGGCACATGCCCGGGTTGGGGGCTCAATCCCCAGGGGCCAGGGTGGGGCTGGGGAAGTGGGGCAGGCAGGAGGCAGCTAATCAATGATTCTCTCTCATCATTGATATTCCTATTTCTCTCTAAAATCAATAAACAGATATTTTTTAAAAGGAGAAAATTTCAGACAAATAGTGCCTTAAAAATGTTAACTCTAGTGGCTTTTTAAAGAAAGTACCTGTGGATGTGCTTCACCAGATGAGGGTACAGAACGATGAGGGAGGAAGACACGGGGCCCAGGAATTGGGTGCTGGCCCAGGGCACGGCAAAGGGAACCCTGCCCCTGGGATGGAGGCAAGTGTCTGGTAAAAAGGAACGGTCAGACCCAGCAGGGGGAGCATTAGCACAGAAAACTAAGCAAAAGAGAAAGACAGGGTAATTATTAATTCCATGAAAAACAAAAAGGTACCGGTACTCAAAAGGTAATTTAATTAGAGCCCAATTCTTGGTTCACAGTGAGTAATTTTCACATAATAATATTAAATTGTAATCCAAACTGAATATTGATTTACCTACAAACTGGAAAGACGAGGAAGGGATGGTGTCCCTCATCTATTAGGAAAGGGAGCCAACAGACAGTGCCTGAGATTGACAAATCGAGCAAGACCAGTGTGAGCATGTTATAAAAACTAATGGCTAAGATAACTGCGAGTGACTAGCAGGGGAGCAGTGCTGGGGTGGGGAGACGCTCTTTTCTTCTTATGGTCTAATTCCATACTACTAAGTCGGTCCATGTTTTTAGATAAATATTCTTTTTACAGGCACCAACTCTCCTCCTCAACGTACACAATTTCCTGGAGTCCCGCGCACTGCTTCTTGCTTCTTTTGCACATCCGGAGTTCATGTGTTTTTAGTAGCAGCACATGGTAGTCCATCATAAACTCACGATGGTTGCTTGGCCTAGAAGCGGTTTCTCCGCTTTCATCATGAATAGCTATGAGAACCCAGAGCAGACCTTTTTGTTCCGAGTTCACACAGTTCATCACTTGACTGGGGTGAAAGGGACTGTAAGGTCCAACACAGCCACCTGAGCAGTGATAGCCCAGCCCCGAGGGCACAGCGACAGTGACAAGGGGTTACGCCTAGGGCAGGCCCTTCCTTGATAACCTCCCTGAGAAAGCTCTTCAGGTTAAGCTGAGTCCCTGACTGACAGTGACCCTGCTGTGCCCCCACCGCCCTCTCTCTGTCTGTCCATTTCCAGGTGAAACCTCCTACTTGTCCCCGCTGCGTATCAGTTGCTTTGATCCGGAACCCTCCGCCATCCTCTCCCAATTGGTCCATGTCTGCGAGTGCAGACTGTGCAGAGAAGAGGGGGATGGGCTCTTTTTAGTCTAGACCCCTTGCTTGTCTCAACCTTTTGTACTCCATAACCGTCTATGGATACAAGCGGTGGACCTTTTTTAATTAAATTCAAAATATTGCGGCAGTTAACTGTTTAACCTGGCCCCAGAATGCATTCCTTGGGGAGAGGGGGTGGCTATGGCTGTCACCCCAGTTCCTCACTGTGTCTTGAGCACAGAGGCTGTTGCCTGGCAGTGGCCATCAGCTTGGGGCCCTTGGCCTCAGGGCAAAGTATCCCCTTTTCTGGAGCCCACTCACTTCCTCTAGAGGGGCTCCTGAGCTCATAGGATTTTAGAGCGGAATCCGGTCAAACTGCCTCATTTCACACAAGGGGAAACGAAGGTCTCCAGGGATTGGGTTATAACCCTGAGCTGTCGCCACACATAGGACTGCTCCTGCTCAGAGAGGGGAGGATGTAGGTCCTCCGGGAGTGGGGCTCCTGTTTCAGGAGTGGCTCTCCAGAATGCTGAGAGGGGCCCAGGCAGACAGGCCAGGGCTGTGAGGCACCGAGGGCCGGGACTGTGGGTCTCTGGTTCTTTGTTCAGCCTTCTGACTCACTCAAGCCTCTGGTCCAAGCCTTTCCAGCGAATCCCCTCACACTATGGCCACTGCCAGGTGAACTTTCCACTCACATGGCTGCTCTGGGCTCCAGGGCATTGAAGTGCATCTTGATTGGCAATTCTGGGCTTCTGCCTCCTGTGCCACCTCCACAGAGCCCCAGAAATGCCCCTCTGTGCCCCCCAGTACCCTCTCTGCTCCATCTACCTCAGCCTTCCTCTTCTGGACCCAAGCACCCCGTCAGGAGCAGTGCCTGTGTGGTCTTCACCCCATGCCCTCTGCATGGAGCATCACAGGCCTGAGACCTTGACTGAGCCTGAGATTTCAGAAAAGCCCCCTGTGGGGAGGCAGCTATACTCTGGGGCTCCTGCCCAGCTCACGAGGGGAGATCAGAGCATGTGTTTTGCTTCACGCTGAATGCCAGAAGCTAAGCCTCTGGAACCCCAGGGAGCAACAGGGGGTTCAGTCTCACCCAGTAAAGCCTCTGACTGTCCCAGGCCAGGCTCAGCCACCTCTGGCTGGCCCAGCAGCAGCAATGAGCGCTGTGCCTAAGGGGAGCGAAAAAGGAGAAGGTGGGCCGTGCCCCTCATCTCACCCCGACTGCTTCAGAGCTCTTCCTCCGGGCTTGGGTGTGGTTTCTGAAGGAAAGTGGGGAGAACGGAGAAGCAGCAGGAGCCCAGTGAGCCTGTGCTGCACCTTCCTGAGAAGAAAGGCGCTGAACCTCCTGGGTAGTCACTGACCTGCTGCTATAGGGCTCCCGGTGGTCGGACGGTGAGCACGGGGAGCTCAGGAGGAGGGAGGGAAGCTGTCGCCCAGCACCTGCTGCTCGGGGAGCAGGCTGGGCACTGCCTCTGCCCAGCTCAGCGAAAGGAGCTGGATCTTCCTGGTCCCAATTCCGCAGGGGCTTTAATACCAGTCCCGGGGTCAGGCAGCTGCCAGCCCCTCGCTGACAGGCATGTTGATATGCGCACTCAGCAGGGGTGCGCTCTGGCCTTCTCGAAGCACTAGCACCTGTGGAGGAGGTGCTCGTGGCAGTAGGGTCCTGCCCCCTGGAGCCCTTCCTCCCTGCTCGGCCAAGCCTGGCCTGGTCTGCACTGGCCCTAATGACAGGCCACCAGGGCTCTGTCAAAAGGGCTGGGGAGGCTGGAAGGCCTCTCCTGTGCAGGTCCCCATTCCCAGCCGCCAGCCACCTGGGGACAGCACCCCCCCTGTCCGCCCCAAGCAGTACCAATGGCCACCTACCTTGATAATGTCTGAGATGCCCTTGTCACTGAGACTCTCCACAAAGGTCTCCAGGGGGTAGCTGAGCCCCGGCACCAACAAGGGAACCTAAGTTTGGGGATAAAGACGTTAGGAAATCAGCCCTCATGCCAGGGGAAAACCAGGACCTTCACTCCAGAAGATTCTCCTTGAGGCAGACAGGCTCCCAGAGCTGCTGCAGGACCAACAGGCTTCTGGGAGAGGCACAGGAGGGCCTGGCATGGCTATTCTCCCAGCACCAGCTGTGTGGCTCTGAGATCTCTCACAGGCTGGAAGTAGGGCAGCTGAGGCGGGTCTTGGGTGCTCTCCCTGGAGGCCCTGTTGTGCCCTAGCCTAACCTGTGGCTGCAGGCCCTGCAGCCCTCACCTCCAACCGGGTGGAGGCTCTGTGGGCATTTAATCAGCCCCCACCTCCCCACCTTTCCATGTCTCAGGAGGCTGTC
>PVJC01008692.1:0-47849 GCA_004026665.1 Murina feae | reverse complement strand
TCCCCTTTCTCCTTCTCTCTCAAAACTTAGAGAAATAGAGGAAGCAAGTTATTCAGATGAGCATTTGTTCATTATTGTAATGTTCCTTGAAAGCAGGAGCCTAGTCTCAGCATCTTCCACCACACCTAGCACGGGGTCTTAATCCTTGCCTGCTTTAAACAGAGGAATAGCTTAGAGCTTGGGCTCTGGAGTCCAGCTGCCTTGATTTTAGTCCTGGTCCTGTGTTCGTAGATATGTAACTTTGGACAGATTACTGGACCATCCTTTATTATGAACTATAGTAATAGTAGTAGTAATATTTCACTAGGTTGTATGAATTAAATACTACATTTAAGCACTCAGACCTCTTTTTGACCCATAGTAAGGATGTAATCATTTGTGGTCACTAATATTATTGTTACTCTGTTTCATTTTGCTGGAAAGGTACATTTCTTTTCTTTCAAAAAATTTTACCCAAGTAATTATCCTGTTATTTAGTGTTATGATAGGAGTGGTGGGGTTGGTATGGAGCCAGAGGTGTTCACCAACCCAGCCTGGGAATATGCCTGGTGAGAAGTCCCCGCAGATAACAGCAATACCACCTTACTGGAGAACACCATGCCTTGCCTATCTCTAACTTTTAAAACCTCCCATCCGCATCTTAGTAGGTGTCTGCAGACTCACAAATTGAGTATATTTGACCTCACAAGGTGTGGCCTCAGGGATTGAAATACTTAGCACTTCAGTTGATTTTGATGCAAGAGTTTAAGATACATTGCAATAAGATGGGCAAGATAAGAAATGCTGGAATGAAATCTCAGTGCTGCAGCAGCGTAAACAAATTGTAAACAAATTGATACATCATTCCAATAGTTTAGTAAGGAAGAAGACCTTTCAAAGAGAGATTTATCCTAGACAGGACAGCTAATCAGGCATCACCTTCTATTCGATAGTACCCATAAACCATGCCAGAGAGATCCACGTAACCTATTTTAAAAGACTTCCAGATAAAACAATTCTATAACATTCCTTGATAACACCTCCTAGTGATTAGAATGCTAATTATTTTTATATTCTTGGGTAATATCTGAAACTTGAGCTCTCTTGCTTCTATATTTCAATTTCTGCACATTTTTCCACCCTCAACAGCTCCTCTAATTTCTTCTTCCAACTTCTTAGTTCCCCTCTCTTACTCTACCCCTTTTCTAAACTGTGTATCTGGAAAATGTGAAACTTTTCATTAAAATAATGCAACAATGATATGGTTCAAAGAATAATTCATTTTAAGAACTATTTTCATCTTAAGGTGAGGAAAACCTTAAAGAAATACAAATTAAATTTTGGAATTATGGAAACAACTAACGATGTACAGTTGGTTTTTTGTTGTTGCAGTTGTTTGTTTTGCTGTTCCTTTAACTATACCACCCTGGATGGCTATGACTGGCAGCCAAAACTACTTTTCTGGTGTTTAATTAATAGGATCATTATTTGTATACTCCTTATCACTGTATGTGTGCTGTCCTAGTTTGAGTGCTGAGAACTCCATGCTCTGATAGTTTTTGAGATATAGGGGAGCAGAATAAAATTGTCCACAATGTTTTAAAAGCCAATTGTTACTCTTTGTCCATGGTAGAATAATAATAATAGTACTTGTCACCACTTAAATAGTGCCTTTCATCCTCAGACATTTGAGGCATGCCAACATTGTTACTTCCCATTATCTGAGTGAATTTCTTTTGGAAGGCAGGGCAAACTAAGAATCACATAATACATGGTTAGCTATGCTAATTTTGTTTTCTTTAACAAATATAAAATAAATAGTCTACTAGAAAGCCATATATCTTGAAGATAAACCTCTCTAAGGTAGGCTATTCCAAACAGATGTTTTGTTTTATATAAATGTTATTTTTAAAAATTTTATTCACACAGACATAAATCCTAAATTTGATTAACTAATACTGATTTTTAAAATTATTTTTGGCTTCTATTTTGTCAGAGAAACTGAAATAAGCAAATTGGTTGCATACAGAAAAATGGCCTTAATGAACAGTAAAAGTACAGATTTTTAACGCTTTGATGCCTTCTAAATTTTATGAGTAAATTTTGTGGAAAACTATATAGAGCATAATTATTTGAAAAAATAGAAGTCTTTGTGATTAGTCATTTAACTGTCATGATTATACAAAGCAGCCTGCTGTATAGACAAAGGACTGAAAAACAGTTACCTGGAGAGAGTTTTTGCTATTGAAAGAATAAAAACTAAAGCAATGGGGTGAATTTTTGGTTCACAGACGCAAATACTGAATGCTAAATCTGGCTGAAGGAAAATCAGTTTAGCCTGATAACCGGATTACTCAGAACAAAAATAGAGAAAATTAAGAACTAAAGAGCAGAAAATTAAGGTGGAATACAATTTAAAGAGTAAGTAAATGATGTAAGCTTTCATTTTCTTCCCTCCCAGTGTCCAGCTAATTAAAATTACAATCAAAATGGAAGAGTCTAAACTTGTAAATATCTTTAGCTAATGATGTCTTTTTAATCATCTTCACATTCAAAGCCTTCTTTCATGCATTTAGGTCTTTACAATAAAATGAAATTGTTTTTCCCTGTAAAAACCCTCCTTTTAATTTTCCTTATCTGCTTCTTTTTATGTTATATATTTTGCAGTGGTTTAATTTTTTTTCTTTGCCTCTCTCTACGCCAGTTTTTTCAGCTTTTCCTTTTACTTTGAACATACTCTACAGGAGGCAGGATTTGTATAGTTGTCATATT
This sequence comes from Murina feae, assembly GCA_004026665.1. Classification (NCBI taxonomy): domain Eukaryota; kingdom Metazoa; phylum Chordata; class Mammalia; order Chiroptera; family Vespertilionidae; genus Murina; species Murina feae. The sequence continues at coordinate 45,098 of PVJC01008692.1, read as the reverse complement.
GTATTATTTTATTTTACAATTTAACTGCCCATCCAAATACAACTCTTCTAGGCTCCCTCACACACAAAGAGCATAATTATTCATTATATAATATATACTTTATAAAATTATACTTTTAAAAATTAAGTGGATTCAATTTTCTTACAAGAAAATATTACTCCATTTCCTTTCCCATCAGGAATGATTTTTAAGTTCCCAAGCGAAATCACTACTAAATATGATGCTGATAGATGATCATTTTGCTATACATCTTGGCTTACAAATGTATTATGCTTCAAACTCTTCTGGAATCTGTATGTGGGAACCTAGGAAGTGAAAAGGTGCTAAGGAACATGAGGCCCAAAATGGTGGTGCCCTGTATTTAAGTGCCCAGGCTCAATACACATTAATTGGGCACCACCATTCATACACCTTGTTGAGAACTTGTTCCTGAACCTAGAGGTCAGTTCTGGGCTTCACATAGCACCCCATCTCTCTCTTGATTAGTTTCTGCTCTAGTTGCTTAGGTGGCTATTTTATTTTCTGGCTTGCTAGCCTACAAATGTATGTTAAACCTTGGCACTAAAAGTGTGGGTAGCAGCATTTCCATAGCCTGGGAGCCAGTCGAAAATACAGAATCTTGGGCAACAAATCAGACATAATGAATCAGATGTATTTCATCTTAACAAAAGCCCTAGGAAATGTAAGTGCACATTAAAAGTTGAGAAATACTATTTAAGGCAATCACCTCTAAGCATTCTAGATATATTACTACTTCTTTTGGCCCCTTTGCATTGCTTCAAGTTCCACCAATGAGTGGAGAATATACTGGTATAATGTCTATGGTAGGAAAGGAAGGGATTGGCTTTCATGCCTGGTCAGCATCGGACCTAGCCTAGGATGTCATTTCCCATGACCTGGGTCCATTCCTGATAAGCTGGCTACAATGCCTAAAGCACGCAGCCCGACTTAGGTGGTGATGATGATGTACCCACTATGGTCAACTTGTCACTATCAATGCCTGCTTCCTAGATAAGAGACCAACTTGATCCAATCCCACTCAGGACCAAGCACAAGGTCAATGTGGGCATGTATTTGGAGGTAGGGGTGGTGTACTTCTATTTTCTACAGCCAAAAGTGGATGCTCCCAGCAGGCATAGGTACCATTTCACCTACGATATCCAGCACTGCCAGAAACATTTTAGTTCTGCTGATAAGAGAGGAACTAATACAATCTCCTACAATCTCCTAAGAACTCTCTCTCCTACACTCATTCATTCCATGATTATGGCTGCTGCTAACTGGCTTTCCTCGTACCTCTCTGATGACTTATTTTCATTATCTTTTGATGGCCCTTTTCTCTATCTAGCCTTGAAATGTTTGAGTTTCTCAAGGCAATGTCTTATTTTCTTACTCAATTGTCTAGACTCCATTCTCTGTTAATATTTTCAATTAGCATCTAAATGCAAACTACTATTTATATCTCCAACCCAGAACTTTCCTCCATGCTTTAAATCCATATATCTAGTACCTATTTTTCATATAATTTGGGTGTCTCACAGGCATCACGATTTCTCTATATTCAATACTGAAATCATAATTTTCTAATCACTAACCAGTTCTTTCTGTGTTCATGATCCTAGTAAATAACTCAACTATGCTTTCAGTTATGCCCAACTTATATCATAGTCAATTAATCATCAAGCCTTATTGATTCAAAGTTCTATTTTTAGTATCCTTTAGTTCTTTCAGTCTGCATCACCATCAGCCCTGCCAATTATCATCATAGCTTACCCAGGCTACTTTAATAGTCTCTCAATGGTCTTTTGCTATCTCCTTGAATGTATGAAAATATAACTTAGAAGATGGCCCTGGGAAAGCTCATTTCAGATAATCACTAGAAATATCCCGGGACCTAGTTAAAAGTTAGTAAAAGCAGTTATCTTACTAATCTCTTAACTAATCCTTATCTTCACCCTGACACTTCTATTATCAACATCACAGCCACTAAGATTTTATATATCAAGCATGTTATATACTATACTCAGGGTGGCCCCTCCCTTCAACTAACTTCTAATCATGTCTAATAGTCTTTGGTTTAAATTCCCCAAAACTCTATTACTTTATGATAAAATTAAAATTCCTTACATTGACTTCAAGGCATTATAAGAATTGTCTTCACACACTAGCATCATTTTACTTCTCTCTACACTCTGACTCTTTATATTTCAATTTTTTGAACATACCATGCACCTTTCTACCTCAGACTGGCATTTTCCCTGTATGTATTGTCTTCCTCTTTTTTTTCCTAATTAACTCCTATCCACCATTCAGATCTTGGATTAATCAGTTCCTATGAGAGTTTATATCTCATACTTCAAACTAGGTCAGATCTAGATTATATGCTTTCTTATACATTTCTGCATCTCCTGTGTAATACATATTATAATTGTACTATGCTATCTTTCTGCACCTCCAGTTAGATGTAAACTCCATATTGGCAAAGACTGTACTGTTTTTTATTCACTACTTTTCTCAATAAATATTTCTGAATGAAGAAATAGTATTGAAGGAATGAATAAGTAGAGTACGTCAGGTGCTGGGGATGCAGAAGAATCTGACAGGATAAGACTGCTTTGATTTCTAGCATCCCACTGATCACCAAACTTTATTTGGCTGATGTGGCCAAATGGCCTTCTCCCTACCTGCTCCATGTGAGCCCCACCTAAGCTATGAGCTTCATTGGATTCTGGCATCAGGTGTATATAAAAGTGCATGTGGCCAGGACCTGTTTATAAATCCATGCAATGGCAAACTCTGAAGTGTTGGATAACTTTATCAAGTAGCAGAGTTTAGCACTTTATTTGTTAGTACCATAGATCCAGTTGCCAATGTTCTCTAAGAATACTTCATGATGCCCTGGCCGGTTTTGCTCAGTGGATAGAGCGTCAGCCTGCGGACTGAAGGGTCCCAGGTTCGATTCCGGTCAAGGGCATGTACCTTGGTTGCGGGCATATCCCCAGTTGGGAGTGTGCAGAAGGCAGCTGATCGATGTTTCTTTCTCATCTATGTTTCTAACTCTCTGTCCCTCTCTCTTCTTCTCTGTAAAAAATCAATTAAAAAAAAGAATTAAAAAAAAGAATACTTCATGATTAATTATATCTGACTGATTAATGCCTTTTGCTCCAACTCATCACTCATTAGTTGGGGTGGTCAAATTAAGGAATGTTCTGAGCCTGAATAAGTCCTAAGTAATGAAGGCATGAAGTCCTCAGCATTGGTCAGCTTCATATAGCATTCTTCCCCATGACATGGCCTGGGTTGAGTTAGTAAACACTAGCCTTACCTGATCTATCAAATTAACTTTCATTTTAAAAATTCACATTTGTCTGCATCTAGAGGCAGTTTCATCTTACAGAACAATTTCAAATTCAGCTAAGGTTTGGGGCAGAGTGAGAATGAATGTGGCTTTCTCCTATCACCACAGGGCTATAGGTTCTGCTGAGAATGGATGCTTGTGTGAGCCATTCTTTTGCATACATTTCTCAAATATTTTCAAAGTCTCAATATATAATTTATAGGAAAATATGATATTCATGCTTATCACTTATAAATGTATATCATTTGTAAAATTTGACACTTATTTGCGTCAGTTCATTTTCAGATTATATAGCTTATTTATTCATCTTTTCATTAGTAACTTTATGACTAAAACATGATGGAAACTGATAAAATTAAGGCAAAATTTGTGTAAGTGATAGTTTATTTGATGAATATTTGAATTTCTGTTATGTTCAAGGGACTAGTTAGTCTAAGTGCTGTAAATCTGGCAGAAAATGAAACAAAAAATAACCTGTTCAATGGAGTCTCTCTGTATACACTCTTGGGGTGGGCGGAGATAAACAATAAGCAAAATAAGTTAAATTTATAGTTGTTAGAAGATAATAAGCCTAAAGGAAAAAATACATTTGGCTAAGGAATAACAGATGTGGTTGTGGTAGCCTACAATTTTAAGTAGAATTGACTTAGAGCTCTTACTAACAAAGTAATAATAACATTTGGGCAAAGACTTGAACCTGGGAAGAGAGGAAGAAACTATCTGAGAAACAGGCAGAAGAATAGCAATACAAAGCCTTGAAACAGGAGCATGTGTTCAAGAAATAGCAAGACTAATGTGGCTGGAGCAGTGAGCAAGAATAGTAAGTAGGGAATGGGATCAGAGAAGAAAAGGAGGTGGCAGGAGAAATCCTGTAAGACCTTGTAAACTAGTATGAGGATTTTGGCTTTTACTTGATTGAAATGGGGAACTATTAGAGGGATTTGAGCAGCATGGTGACATGATGTGATTTTCATTTAAAAAGAATCTTAGAGGCTTCTGTGTTGGTAATAGAGAGGCAAGGGTGGAAGGAGGGATCATTTAGGAGACTAGTTAGAAATCTATATTTTGCTAGCTTTCTAACTAAGCTTTTACCTGAGTCCAATAATAATCCAAAGTGCTAGTTATGTGTGCCAAAGTTATAAATTTTGTCTTATATTTTTATATAGCAATGGGCCTTGTGGAGATGTATTAAATAAAAAGTAAGTCAATATAAATACTCTTTCCTTCATAAAAGTGATAGAGTGTCCTTGTGGAACCTGAGAAATGTTAATAGCAGTTCCCTATCTGATAGAGATAGGGCACTGCTGGTAAGAATTGTGTCTTGTAGAGTGCAGAAAGACTCTCACTTTTTCCTATCATGCACTTCAGATAAGCTGGAAACCTGTGATATTCATTCATAAATTTATTACACAATAATTTCTTTAATCCCTAATATAATACAACATAGTTAATATGTAGTTAATTGGTAATATAAGGATTAGAAAGAAATATATGTTTCTAGTTTTAAGGAACTTATTTATACTATAGTTAATTGCATGAGACATAATTATAATGGATTAAGAATAATTTTTATATAGGAAATCAGACTTATTACTTGCCATATCGTAGCATTCCATATATTTATATGATATCATCTGGCTCCCTAAAACTTTATTTAACATATTTTTATTGATTTCAGAGAGGGAGAGGGAGAGACAAAATAATCAATAATGAGAAAGAATCACTGATCAGCCGCCTCCTGCACGGCCCCCAATGGGGATCAAGCCTGCAACCCTGGGCATGTGCCCTTGACTGGAATTGAACCCGGGACCCTTTGGTCCGCAGGCCGATGCTCTATCCACGGAGCCAAACCAGCCAAGGCTCCCTAAAACTTTACACTTAAAAGTTACCATAATCAAATTGTTTCAATAAATAATTTCACCAACCTAGCTGTTTTGGCTCAGTGGATAGAGCATTGGCCTGCGGATTAAAGGGTCCCGGGTTTGATTCTGGTCAAAGGCATACATCTTGGCTGCAGACTTGATCCCATGCCCTGTCAGGGTGCATGCAGGAGACAACCAATTGATGCGTCTCTCTCATATCGATGTTTCTCTCTCTCCGTTTCTCTCCCTTCTTTCTATTCTTTCTAAAAATCAATGGAAAAATATCCTCTAGTTAGGATTAACAAAAGCAAACAAACATACTTTCACCAATTTTATGCTAAATTCTTACATGTAGTAATAGAAACTGACCTTTAGTATAGCTATAGATTGCTCTTACAAAATAAAAGACCTATTAGTTTAAGAGTGCCTATTGTATAAGGTAAGATTAAAAACGTTCTTCAGAATGTTTTCTTAAAAGTTAAATAAAAAATGAACAGGGTATATACTAAAAACATAAAGTACCAACCTGAAGCAAATAATTCTGCATTTCCAGACTGAAAACTTAAGACCTAAAATACCTAAAAATTTGATATAAAAGTGCGTTGTTAACCTCATTTTAGAAGTTGTTATGACAAAAAATTTATAATAAACACTAAACTGTGTCATAAAAATTAATGCATGTGCCCATATATATTTCACATATAGGGTATCCCCAAAATATGTACATTCACACTTTGAGTAATTATAAAGGCAGTGTTTATTAAAATACATTTCATTTCCAAAATTGAGCTATCAGCTGTTAAAGTATGTATACATTTTTTGGGATACCCTATATTATATATACATGTGAGTGTGTGTGTATGAAAGATCATGGCTTAACCTGAGTCTCATAATTGTTCTGGTGCTTTCTCTCACTCATTTATGAACTAAAGAACAAAGAGATTAGAAGAACTATCTCTTTTATCCAATCTTCTTAATGCAGAATTCCCACTATACAACCCAGCACATTATATTACATAATTAAAAAACTGGTATTCTAGATTAGATTTAAATGATCTTATTTTGGACCTGGTTAAATGGCCCACTTTATTAAGTGACAGGTCATTTTCAGATTCATATGTGTTGCTGTTGCACAAGTCTTTTAAAATGTAAGGCTCAGAATCTTTGACACATCCCATAAGATATACAGTATAAGCCTAAAGCAAATAATATGTTATTTTGAGGTTTGTTTAAAAAAATAGAGTTTATCAAATCCTGACAAAATCTTTTATGACTGGAGTAAACAGAGTATTTTTTCCACGGGAAATATTTTCTGTGACATTGCAAAGCAGCATTTGTCAAAATAAAATCTTTTTGAAACCCAAGGGTTCAGTTTATGAGGACCCCATGAAAATTGCTAGTATTAAATTAACATTATTGGTATTAAGAAAAATAAAACAATTTATGGTGCAAGAACTATCTCATCAGTACCATAGATTAATTTACATTCTCTTCTTTAGTAATAATTTTAGTATTTCTTCATGTAATTTTCAATGATGAAGGAAATCTCCTGTAAAAAATGATTACTATTACTCCTTCTCTAGTATAATCTTAATTTAAAATTTTCATGCTCCCCTACTGAATTTTAAGTTAAATAAAGTCTTCTAAAGGTATATTTTGTTGGTGCCAATATTTCTGGGTTTTAAAGCTTACTATTTTTGCCTTCTGGCAAAATGCCTTTGCAGAATGTTTCACTTCATATTTTCAAAAAACAGGAATACAAAATTAAAATGCAATTGTTTACTTTTCATCTCCAATAAAAATACAAAATTTAGATTTAGCAGTATAATCTTGGATTTGACAATTTAGAACCTACCCATATCATATGATTAAAACCAAATTAAAACATCTTTCACATATCTTTTGTATTAACAGCCCACTGACTGATAAAGCCATCATATCAGGGTAGAAAAGATACAATTTTTGCTAGCATTTTCTTTTTTTAGCATTTATTTATTTATTTATTTATTTATTTATTTATTTATTTTAGTTTGCGTAGGGAGACAGAACAAATGCATATCAAACAAGCAAAAATGCATTCAGAGAAACATCAAAAAGTACAAATCACTATGATGCTGAGTCTTCATATAGCACAAAATCAAGGTGTTGATTAAAGGTAGATTAAAATTAAGGTATATTTAGGATGATTAAAATCACTTTTGGAGTAAGGATTTGAAAAAGTAAAAATATATGAATTGGCAGGTGAGGGCAGAGCTTTCTAGTGTGAAGAGTAGGGCAAAGACATGGAAAGGAGCAAATAATAGATGGGTCAAGGAAATTCTAATGGCCAGAGCAGAGACTGGATGCAAGATATACCACTTTTGACCTTTTCACTCCTTTAATCTTACAATCCCATTTCTTTTAGTCTATCATCAATCACTTCTTTGCCCATTCTGCATAGCTCCATGGTATACCACTTCAATCACCCTGTGACCAGAACACTCAGTGCCTTAAATCCTGTCTTGCTTCACTACCCTCCTCCTGGCATGGTAAGTTTCAGAAATCAGAGGAACAGGCACAGAGGTCTGCCTGTGCAGTAGTCACTAGCAAATTGAACAACTGTAGCTAAATCAGAATATCCTTCTAATGTGACTCACGACCTTGCTCTCAACACTGGTTCCTCTTATGTCTTTTCATCATAATCTTAACTTTCATGTTAAACTATTTCTCTGTCATTTAAAAAAAAATTACCAATGTTGCAAAACAGAATTTCCTCAGGTAGAGCAATAGTTCCCCTTCTCCCTATCCAACTCCCCTGAAAGCTGCACTTCTGTTTAAAGCCACTGGTAAATCCCAAATTTCCATCTATCTAATATTTCTGTTAAGTCCAGAATGTTGAAGAAAAAAACTCATTCTAGTTCATACTATAGCTATAAATTCATCATTTCTGGTTTCATCTGGGCTTTTAGAGTCATTCAACAAAAATTCTACATGCCTCTTGTCTTTTGTAATGTCCTCTCCACGTTCTATTCTCTCCCTTCTAATTATCCTCACACCTCCTACCCATCACCACTCTATTGATGAGATCACTGATCAAATGCCATGCCAGAAGGCCATCCTGTCTACCTGATTATTAAGGACTCTCTTCTCCATCTTGGGCCTTCTGCTGAGTATTTGCTTGAGGTACAAAAATTTCTGGGTTCTGGGGTTACTGTAAGAGATACACCCGTTCCATAAGCATGCTTTTTACCAATCCTTTGATCTCGTTCCTTCCAAATTCTAGATAATTCATACTATTAGCTCCTGCCCAGGAATCAGTGCATATATCCTGACCTCAGGCCAGACCATCTTCTATGAAAAGTATTTAACATGTAAAGCACACTAAAGCAATTTCTATTCTCCATTACCCTAAAGAGCCAGCAATCATCTTCATCAGTAGAGGCATTTAGTGTGGAGCCATCCTTAAACCAGGATGCCTCACTTCCTCCACCACCTAAATCAGGATATAAAATTGACTTTTACATCCTCAGTCAAATGTTCGTAAGAAACTTTCCCTAGGACATGGACGTGAGTTGAAATGAGTACGGCAGTGTGCAGAAGGCATAGGAATGGCGGTCATGTCCAGTTATTAAGTTACTGGGCACCACAAACTTTATGGCTGGAATTAGATATAATATAGTTCATTATGAGTAAGTAGCATGAGCCAAATGGAATCCCATAGTCAGTCTCCTCTGAGCTAATATCAAGTCAGGAACTTTTTCACACAATGTTAACTATTGAAGAGGGCATGGCCTTTGTCCAAACTTGAGGACCCTCCTCTGTGTATCTCCTACCTGGAGTTACTGTCTATTCAGTATTTGCAGACTATGGACCTGTTGATAGTTACGCTGCAACACTGGACCAGGTGCTAAGTCTTCGTTTATTATAGGCCCCAATTATGGATGGGTATAATTTGAATAATCTTGCTAATGGCCAGAGTAAGACATACAAATAAGCTGCATTTAATGTTTAGATAGCCACTCTGAAAGGAGTAGCCTGGAATGCCATAGATCCTCAAACACCCAGCTCTTTTCTGTCATGTAAGAGGTCTTTAGTTTTGCAGAAGTTCACAAGCATACATGTGACTTACAGAAGCATCCAGGATTATTTCTACTTTCTGATATTCATGTCCTATCAGCATGATGTTTTGTGGATATTGGATCAAAGTGGTAACATGCTCAAGGTTCCAGAAAACTAGCTGCTATATAGAGTTAGAGAGCTGACATGTCTCTGAGGGATGACAATAAACATTTGTTGATGCTTCTGTCAATGGAGGTAAACTTCTGGTGATGCCTACACCAAAAGGATAAAAATGTTTTGGCAGGATCAATAACTGCACCATAAGTGTTGAAAGACATGTTAATTTATTCTAGTAAGGAGGAAAAAAACTAGACTAGTAGCCACCACTGGACCTTCAATTGATTTTGTTTCCAGTGATCCACAGTCATTCTCCAAGACCTTTGAGATTGCAGAAGCCAAACCATCCTGTTAATTAATCAGCAAATCTATAACATCCAGGATTGTAATTCCTTCATTCCTTATTTTGTCAGACAAGGAGAGTGCCAAACGGCCTTCACTTAGAACTTCCTAAGATTCCAGCCTTTACTTATGATGTCAGAAATTGTGTGGGATTCTGCCATTTTCCTATCAGATCTATTCCAAGAATTGACTCAGGATCTGAGAAAATGAGCCCAAGAAAGTTTTGGGAGTCCCACTTGGGCTACCATTTTAAAAACTCAGGTCAGAACTCCATTTAAAACCTGGACTCCATAATGACCCCCAATTCTGCCAAACTGATTATAATTGGATTATAAGTCCCCGGAATCAGTGACCCACTTGGGGGCAATAACCAATATTTCCAGAGTTGAAGTATTTCCCTTTCCTCAATGCACATCTATTCAGGTTAACGACTGCCAGCCCCATTAGGAAGGACAAAGTAGAGATTCACAGTAAGCCTGGGTACTGTTACAGCAGGATCTTCCCTCCCAGGTACCAGCCTCCCTCACAGGGTCGGTGAACCCAAAGTTCTCTAGCACCTTGGCTCCAGTGAGGCCTCTGTTCATCAGACCTAGAATAGCTCTGGTTAAATAAATCAAGACACACCTTAATTGGCTGTCTGTCTATTGCCTTCCTGGGGACCCCATGATTAATTAACCACGGTCAGAGATTTCTGCTACTGAAGCCATTCCCTGATCCCTGAGTGCAGCATCTGGCTATTAAAACAATATCCACTTTGCTTCAGACTGTTAACAGTCATCACCTGGGCCAGGCCTCAGCTGGCTTCTCACATCTCCACTGAGGTCAGGAATACCATTTTTATTGTGTGTCCTTCCAAAAGCATTCCAAGCCGAGGGGTGTGTGGGGGGGGTGGGGGTGGGGGGGAGGAGGGAGAAGAGGAGCCAGCAAAGCACTTTTAAACATTTGGTATTTCCCTTTTCACTCTATTTTTACTGGCAAGGGAGATGGGTTTTCAGGGCCCAGCCAGGATATAGAGGTGAGACATATGATCCATTTAATCTACTTTTTTTTTTTAAATCTCCCAACGCCTTTAAATTCTTTCCTCTACATTATGCCAAGAACCTTCTGTCCCTTTACTTTACTCAGAGACACCAACAGTGGGTGTGTTTGCTTTAGCAAACTCAGAAAAAAACTGTTGAAACTACAGTCAACTGCTTGAGCTACCATATATAATGCAGTATGTCTTATTAATAAACCGAATATAATGCAGTTCAGAAAAAAAATCTTAGATTTCCAACACTGGCTGCACATTAAAATAATATGAAGAGGTGTTTTGTTGTTGTTGTTGTTGTTGTTTTTTTTGGTTTGTTTTTAATATGATGCTTATCACACTGTTCACTCCCTGACATTTAAATCAGAAGAAGCTCTGGGGTTAAACCAAGCATCTGTATTTTCTTAAAACAGTTCAAGTGAATTTGATCCACCTGCATACCAAACTTACTTAAAATAGAGAAACATGTAAATTGACCGTCCCTTTGCTATGCTGACCAGCCCATCAGGAGAGTATGCAAATTAACCCAGCGACGATGGTGGTTAATTTGCATACATAGGCGCAAAGTGGGAGCCAAGACTGAAGGCTCTGGCCGGAGCAGCAAGGCCAGAGCCAAGGCCTGGGTCCTGGGTGCCAAGGAAAACTGGTGCTGGCAGCCAGGGGAAGGGAAGGCCTATTGCATGAATCTGTTCGTGCAACGGACCTCTAGTAATGTATATTTTTAAACCCTTCTAGGGTTTGTCTTCTAAATTTCAGCCCTCAAAACAGTGTATCTATCTTTGACCTTCCCTCAATTTTTCAAGAATTTGAAGCTTACACAATATAAAAGGAATTATCAAATACATGCACTTACCATGTACCAGGAACACTGCTAAAGTCAAGACAAAAAAAAAACCCACATCAAAATTGGTCTCTATCTTCTTTATGTAGGCATTTGATCGCCTTTTGTGAGGTTTCTTAACTTTAGCACTACTGACATTTCGTGCTAGAATATCCTTTGTCATGTGTGTGTGTGTGTGTGGGTGGGGGGGGTTGTCTTGTGGACTGTTTAGTGGCATCCTACTACTCTCTCTTCATTGTGACAACCAAAAATATCTTTGGATATGGCCAAATATTCCCTGGGCATCAAAACTGCTGTGGTTGAGAACCACTATTCTGAGGTCATCCCTGTATGAGCAGTTCACACTAACTTACATTTTAACATGTAACGGGTACATATTAAATATATTAATTTTCTCTTTCTTGTTCTTAGTCTGTGATGTTTATCAGTCTTGTACCATTATCAAAATTTCACCACCCAGAAATCTCTCTTTCCCAGGGCCACTGCATATGCTTGCATAATTGGTTTGTTCAGTATTCAAAGTTTTGTATTGCTCTTGAGTGTTAAAGTTTCCTAAGTCTCTTTTAAAATTGAACAGTCCTTTTCCCTCCTGTTGTCTCCCTCCAGCCCCCATCTATTTACCAACTAGATAAATAAATCAATTCATTTGTCCAGTGGTATACTTGACATTCTGGATTTGCCTGACTGTCCTCCTGATGTCATTTAGCTTGTTCCTGTGTTACCAGGAAACTGGAAGTTATATCCAAAAGCTTCATTAGATTTATGTCAAGTATTTTTGGTGGTGTACTTCTTATTGTCAAACATCTATTGACAATGTGTGGCTATCTACAGCTTTTAACTACAGAGGTGTCAGGTGGTGATAGCCTGATCCCACCATTATTAAGTTGATAATTTTTCATTATATCAGTATTTCATTACATCAATATCATGATAACCTTTCATATTATGGTTTAAGAATCTATTGGTGCTTATTGCCTCAGTCAATTATTTCTTTAGAAATTATAAAATGGCCATATTTTGGAGGTCCATTTTGACATAAACAATTCGGATGTCAATTAAGCATCTGAAGTGGAAATAACCTATAGTAGTAAGTATGCAAGTCTGAAAAGTGGGGTGAGAAAGATACATTTAGAAGTCATCAGTATGTGGTGGATTTTAATATTCATAGGAGAATATACCCTCTCCTCTCATTAGGGGTACTGAGAGGAGAGGGTATACTGAGAAGAGGGTATACTGTAATTGCACATTACAACTGGATGAAGAGATGTCAAAAAAGGGCTGAGAGCTCAGCTGAGGTGGCTCAGTAGTTGAGCACCGACCTATGAACCAGGAGGTCACGGTTCGATTCCCAGTCAGGGCACATGGCCAGGTTGTGGGCTCAATCCCTAGTGGGGGGTGGGGGTTGGTGCAGGAGGCAGCTGATCAATGATTCTCTCTCATCATGATGTTTTTATCTCTCTCTCCCTCTCCCTCTCTGAAATCAATAAAAAAAAATTTTTTAAAAAAGAGGGCAGAGAGGCAAGATCTCTACCTCCTTGATATCATTTCTCCCAACTATCTCTTTAGCATCTTCTCTGGATTATGGTAATCATCTCCTAACTGATCTTACCGGTATTCTCGTCATGCTCTACAAAGCTCTCTGAGAAGTTTTTCTAAAAGTTAAGTCTACCAGATCAGTTCCCAGATTTACAAAAGCATCATTAATAACTCTACAAAAGCCCAACTATCTACTGCCACCATATGATACACTTTCTGATGTTTCTTCCCTATCTGCTCACCTTCACGTCTTGCCCTTTCCCATCCCTCACCTGGAATATTTGCTTTTACTCTGTTCACAGGACGAATTGATATTTAATTTAGTAAATAGTTAATGAGCACTTACAATGTACCAGAAAATATACTAAATGATTAGGGAGAGGGATAATTTTCAGCAGGTAAAAAATGTTCCCCAAAAGAGGTAGCATCTGGGGACTTTGAATAAAGGCTAGAGGTTTCCTGGGAGAAAAACTTTAGTGTGCACTATAATCACCCGGAGTGGCTTGTTAAAACACAGGTGGTGGGGACCCACGCCCAGAGTCTGGGATTTTCTAGGTCTGAGATAGAGGGGTGACAACGTGAATTTCTGCAAGGTTCCCACGTGAGGCTGATGCTCTTGGTTGCAGAATCACATTTTGAGAAGCACTGTTGTAGTGCAACTAACAGCTACCTGCTGCAGCGTTCTTATTTATCCCTAATCACCCAGAATATTGTGACACATCTGTCAAACTCTAAGACGCTTCGAGAAGTCTGATTCCCTTTGGAGGGCAACAGAGATGGAGTATATTTATCTCATTCATCATTGCACAGCTTTGGCATATCACAGTGATGTGTTGCAAATACCAGGGCTCAAAAATGTGCTGCACTGATTGGATTAACGAGTACCCATGCAGTAACTATCAATAAGTCCCTTACTTCGTCAATCCTTAGTAAAAGGGAATAGATGACTACCACGCCTAAGTTAGAAAAAAATGTTTAGAAAGTGTTAAAGAACACACAAACAAACCCAACTTTGGTTCGCCAAGTGCATTCGGTAATCTTTCCTCATGTTTCCCTTCGATATTGGAGAGTGCAGTGCATCAGAACTCAGTCTGGGTCAGTACATAGGATAGGTGTCTCTCAAACACCTACCGTTACGCCACAGAACCGCGATACACTGTGTATGCTGTATTAAGTGGAATGCAGTGCATTGCCTTCCGTGATATTACTCCGTAGAGAATGATTTACCTATTATTCCGTATGCGCAGGGCACCCAGGAGGCCCTGTGGAGCCGGCAGGCTACCGGGAGACGGATGATGGTGGATGATGGTGGAAACGGGGAGGTGAGGCGGGTTCCGGGTAAACCATGGTGCCCTGGGATCAATGCAACTCCCAAGTTGTAGCAGCGTTTCAGTAACTTCACACGAAACCACGGGAGGGGTTCCTGCAACCCTCAGGGCCGGGAGGCTCTGGTTCACTAAGGCCTGTGAAGCTGAGCACCACCTTCCCTCCCGCCTCCCGCTGGGGCCAAGGCTGTCTCCTCACGAGCCCCCGCCACGTCCGCGGGGCTCAAGCCCAGGCGGTCCAGCTCCCGCGAGACTTTCACTTCCGCCCGTGGAATCCTCGAGCCTTTTCCCGCCAAGGGCGGGCTTTCCGCCTCCGCGCGCCCTGATGCCGGCGGGACTGCGCATGGGCAGCGCCCGGCAGCCGACCAGCCCCCTGAGGCGCCGCGGACCGCGAGCCATGGAGGAGACGGAAGCGAGCCTGTTGCGACAGTTCCCGTTGCTTCTGCCCCAGAACCGAGCGAAAACTGTGTATGAAGGATTCATTACTGCTCAGGTACTGCCCGGTGTTGCTCGCTCGCTGGGAGAGCCTCCCTCGCGGGGCGCAGTGCCGCCCCTGGGAGTCTGACCCGAGGCGGTGAGGAGCCCTGGCTTTCGGGGATGGAGACGAACGGCGCGTAACGACTCCCCCGACAGTAGAGATTTGAGAGCCGCCGCCGCCGTCGCTGGAAGCCGGGGGGCCGGGGTCCCCGCGCGGGACCTGAGCGGGACCTGAGGGGGCGGGGCGGATGGCCACGCCCCTCGGCCCTCCCCTCTCGGAGCGGCCTCCTTCCTGGCTCCCTGGCTGCCCCACATTCATTCAAACTCCTCTCAGGTTGTGGAACTTGGTGCCAACCTGTCTTCTCACGCCGCCCGCACCCACGCAGGTCGGCGGCCGTTCACGGGCATCCGTGCTCATCTTCGCATGGGTGTTTCCTGTAGAAGGAACGTTTTGGAGGAAAACCTTATTTTCGGCCCTCTCGTCACGCCACGTGCACCCAACCCTCTACTTGCGATGTTTTGTAGGGGATTTTGACAACCGAATGCACTGTGCCGGCAGATTCCAAATTGCCGCTCCGGGGGGAGTTATGGCACGTAGGGCTCTGGAGTTTACAGAGCGCCTTCCAAGTGGGCCGCCTCGGCATTCACCTCAGCCCTTGGAGGCAGACATTGAGGAAAAATAATTATTCCTGTTTCTCAGTTGAATGAGTCAAGGCATGGGAAAGTGGAGAGGATGAGTTCCTTTTCCATGATCGCAACAGAACCCCTTATGCTCGGGCTGATTTTCCCCTCTGCACTTGCACCCAGATCCCTTAGGTTAGAATTAGTGTGGACTTCCGTTCAGACCACTATACTCAGCATCATGCCCCCTCCCCAGCACACGTATTTTTATTTTTTTTTTGAGGATGGGGCTATATCCTAGGAATTACCATATGTTTTGAAGACTACTTATAAACTCTTAAAAATATTGAATTATCGAAATCACTTGCTAAAGGAAACTTTTTTTTGCCTCTCCCTAAGAATGCTGAACAGTCTGAGATTAAGTTGTAGGCACAATGCCCCTTTATTCCTAAATACTTCAGGTGTATTTCATGAAACCAATGACACACACATACATAAACCGCAATACAATTCTCAAAATCAAGATATTTGACCATGATATAATATCACTAATCTGGAGTCCATTTTCAACTTTTTTTTTTTTTAAATGTTGCAGTTACATTATTTTAGCTCCCTACCATCTGATGATGTGAGATCTCATACTTAGCTGTATCTTAACATGAAGTAGTTGATCAGTCTTTCTTTGAACTTGTCATTTCTTAAGAGGACAGGTTACTTATTAGGTAGAATGCCTCTCAATTTGGGTTTCACTGATGTTTTCAACTTCAGATTATGCACTTTGGCAGAAATGCCCCCAAAAGAATGTTGTGTCCTTTTCAAGGTATTTATATCAGTGGGTCTGGTTATTGATAGTGTTACCTCTGATCACCTGTTTAAGGTGGATTCGTCCAGTTATTCCTTTGCAATTAGTAAGTCCTTTTAGGGAGCTGAAACATTAAACTTTCACCACACACACCCCCCCCCTGTTGTAGCATTATTGACTCTCTTGTTTGAGTCAGTTAATACTGTGATGGTTGCCAAATGATTTTTTTTTAGCTCTATCATTTCTTTATTAATTGGCATTCTATGATAAGGAATAGCTTTCCCTTCTTTCCAATTTATTTATATCGTAATGGTCTCATGGATTTTTAACAGTAATTTAATGGGTTATCATCATTGCATCCCTTATTTTTATGTTTCTATTGTCCCAGATTTGGCCAGTGAAAGCACATTGTTATTGATACACATTTTTAAATTAAAGCTTTGAATTTTCCTCTCATCATTGTTAAAATTATCCTGTGGATGCTGACATGTAGTGAAATGTCATCATTTTTCAGAACTTTTGTAATTTTAAATTTTAGTTCTCCTGCTCCTAGCAACTATTTAATAGAAAATTTTACAAAATTTATCATGGAAGGTTTTTTTTTTAATTTTGTTAACTAATTTCTAGTTTTATTTCATTGTGATTAGGTCATATTGTTGGTAAAAAGTTTGTGGAACTTATTGATCCTGTGTATGTGAGAGAGAGAAATTCATGAGTGATTAAAATAAGGTGCTTTATTATCAGATTATTCCTTTCCTCTTGAGTGAGCTTTGATTGTTTCTTTTTTTATTATTATTGCTTAAAGTATTACAACAAGTGATAGATAGGTCTCCATTTTTTCCCCCTTGTCCTTTCCCCCTCCTCCCCTACCCCCCAGCTTCCCATGTCCATTGATTATGCTCCTATGCATGCATGCATGCAAGTCCTTCAGTTGAGGACTTTGTTCATTCATCTAGGTTTTAAAATTTATTGGCTTAAAAGTTACTTACAATATTCCATTTTATCACTTTAATATCTTTAGGCTCTGTAATGATGCTCTTTTTATTGGTTATCTTAACGCTGCATAACTAATTAGTCCAAACCTTAGTGGCTTAAAATAACACATTATTTCAGGGTTCTGTGGATCAGGAACTTAGAAGTGACTTAACCGATGTTTATGGATCAGTGTTTCTTATGAAGAAGATGTTGGCCAGGATGTCAGTTATCTAAAGGCTTGACTAGAGCTGAAAGATTTGCTTCCAAGAGTGCTCATTCACATAGCAATTGGCTGGAGGCCTCAGTTTTTTTACTGCTCTCCGGTAGGAAGTCCTCAGTTCCTCACCACATGGACCTCTGCAGTGTTGCTTGACTGTAAGGACGCATGGCAGCTAGCTTCCCCTGACTAACTAGTGAGTGAGGGGACAGAGATATCAAGCAGAAAGCTGCACAGTGCCTTTTCTCCCCTAGCTGCTGATGTTAACATAGTTACTCAGCTTTATTTTGTTTGTTAGAAGCAAGTCACAGATGCAGTCCATAGTAAAGGAGAGAATTGAGGCACCAACACTTAACGGTGGAAGTATCAAAGAAATTATGGGCATATTTTATAGATACCTCCTATCCCCCCAATACTGATAATGGTATTTTGTGTTTCTTCTGATGCATTGGGATAGAGGCTTATACACTTTATTGAAATGATCTCTTCAGGAACCTACTTTGGATATCATAGATTTTTTCACTGTTTCTGAAGTACCAATCAAGGTTATTGTAGGATACTCTACTGGGATTTCTCATGATTAGACTGAGCTTATGGGTTTTTGAGAGAAACATCACAGTGTAAGTACCATTTCATCACATCATATTAAGGGTACAGGTTACCAGTGTGATATATTACTAGTGATGTTGACCTTGATCATTTGGCTGAAGTGGTATTTGTCTGGTTTATATACTAGAAAGTTACTATTCCGCCCCTCGGCTTCCCCACACCCCCCCTACTCACACACACACACACACACACACACACACACACACACACACTTTCCATACTATATTATTTTCCTTTCCCCATACTGTACTGTTTGGGAAAAAGTCACTCTGAGCAGCTCCCATTAAGGAGTAGGGGGTTTTGCTCCCTTTTAAGGTAGAGTATGTACATAATTTATTTGATTCTTCTGCCTGGGAGATTAGCTTAACTCTCCCATTACTAATTCACTTATTGATAACAGTGTGGATTTATTAAACTTATTTTATACTTAAGGTTGTAATCCATTCTTGTTTTCTTTGTTGCTCAAATTGACAGCTTTGGCGCTGTCACTTATCCTTTAAAGAGATTTTTGAAAAATAAGAAAAGTCTTTATGTTTACTTGTGTATTAACTGTTTCTGGTACTCTGTTGTATACCAGATTTCCATCCGATTTCACTTACTATCTTCCTGAGTTCCTTTCTTTAATATTTCAAGTACTGCATGTCTGCTGATGATTAATTCTTTTAGCTGTTTCATGTCTAAAAAATGGTTTATTTGGATTTTTTTGAAAGATACTTTCATTGGGTATAAGATTCTAGGTTGACTTTTTTCTTTCAGTGTTTTAAATATGTCACTTCACTGTCTTGCATTATTTTCTATGAGAACTCTTTTTTCTTATCTTTGTTGGTAAGTAGTATGTTATTTTTCCTTTGGCTGCTTTTAAGATTTTTCTTTTTATCTTGGTATAGTTTTAGTTAGGTTTTCCCTCCACAGAGTTTATGCAGTTTTTTTGTTTGTTTTAGATCTATGAGGCTGTTTTTTCATTTAATTTGGAAAAACTTCAGCCATTATTTCTTCTAAAAATTTTTTGTTTCCTCCTCTCTCTTACCTGTATTGATGACTTTAAATACATGCATGATAGGCCAATTTAAGTTGTTGCATAATTCATTAATGGTCTGCTTTTTTTTTTTTTTTTTTTAAGCAATCTGTTTTTTGTTTGTTTTTGGATGTTCTATTTCTGTGTTTCAGGTACACTAATACCTTTTTTTGCAAGGTTTAATCTATTAATACCACCTAGCATATTTATCATATTAGACATATATGCATTTTTTTATCTTTTAAATATAGGTCTTTCTTTATATCTCTTCCATGTGTATTTCGCATAGTCATGCTTTCCTTAACCTTCTTGAATATCTGTACTATTGTAATAACTGTTTTAAGAATTTAAAGATGGCTGGCAACTCCCACAGCCAATAAGGAGGGAATATGCTAATTGACTGCCACACTCTCAAAGATGGTGACTCCCATAGCCACAAGATGGTGGAACCCAGTCCCCTCAGTCCTGCTGGGGCGGAAGGTGTGTGGCAAGGCTGGCTCAGCCAGTCCACGTGGCTGCTTCCAGAGTCCCCCAGTCCCCTCAGTCCCCCAGCTGCCTGGGGCTGGCCCAAGGCACAAGCAACCAGGCTGGCTGAGGCTTGCACTGCCGGTAGTGGCAGCAGCAGAGGTGTGATGGGGCATCGCCTTCCCCTGATCGCCAAGTTGCCTCCTGCCCCTGAGGGCTCCCGGACTGTGAGAGGGACAGGCTGGGCTGAGGGACCCCCACTCTAGTGCATGAATTTTCATGCACTGGGCCTCTAGTAGTTTATAAAATTCTTAGTTCAGGAATACACTATTCTGTCAGTGAAGCAAAGTACAGTTTATTTAATGCATGATGTTTTTGGTAGTGCTAAGGGGAGGAGTTGAGTGTTTCTGTTTTGTTACATAAGCCACTCTTGTTTTTTACTCCTAGCACTCAGTTTCCAAAGTATTTCCTTCTCCCTTTTTTTTTTTCCATCATCTATTCTTACATTTCTTTTCCAAGACCAACCCCTTGCCTTTTGTATTCATATTTAGTCTCTTACCTGTAGTCAGTGTTCTACCATACTTTGGTCTACCAGATTGTTTATTACTAGGATTTCTTTCAAGTCAGCTAATTCAAATCTAACTCATTACCACAAAAAGGATATGAGTGATTCTAATTAAGTATGCTTCATTAAGAGGATCATAATAAATGAATAGAATATATTCATCTTAGCTAAAACTAGTAGGAGGGAATTTGTACTCTCCTAAATCTCCCACTCTAAATGTATTCCTGCTTCACCACACCAACATCCAAAAATACTTTCGAGGAATATAAACCTAGTGGAGGCCTGGTACACAACATTCATGCACTGGGGGAGTCCCTCAGCCTGGTCTGCGCCTTCTTGCAGTGTGGGCCCCTTGGGAACAGGTCTAAGCCAGTAGTCTGACATCCCCTGAGGGGTCCTTAGCGCTGCCGCAGAGGCGGGAGAGGCTCCTGTCACCATTGCTGTGCTCGCCTGCAGTGAGCCTGGCTTCTGGCCGAGCGGTGCTCCCCCTGTGGGCGGGCGTCTTCTGGCCGAGTGGTGCTCCCCCTGTGGGTGGGCGTCCACTAATCACCAGGGGGCAACTCCTTTGTTGAACGTCTGCCCCCAGTGGTCAGTGCACATCTTAGTGACCAGGTCATTGAGTCGATTTGCGTATTAGGGTTTTATTATATAGGATTATATTTGTACTTGATCTAGCCCCCTCTTCTCTCTTCCATGCATTTTTTTCTGAACCCCCTAGTTGTCTAAAAGGAGTTGTTCTTAGAGTTCCAGATTGGAAACAACTGAAAGTGATCTATATATTTTTTTCTGCAGGTAATTTGAAATTTAATGTTCTCTGTCTTTAGTTGTTGTTGTTCTTAATATTGATCTATATAGTGTTTTGGGAGGATGTGTGGAGAGGTTCGCATTTAGGCAGCTATCAGTACTTTCGTTTCCTCTAAGCCTGGAAATATCAGCTTTTTGAGAGCAATTAAGGAAAAAAAGGCTAATTTGGATATATTCTTTAATCAGAAATGTATGATGGCATGTGACATGGGATTTGACCTTTTAAAATGGCTGGATTTTGCAAATAAGAGACTTTGGAATTTTATTCTTTCAGATAACAGAGCAGTAGAGAAGTTTTATTATTTTTCTTGTAAATTTTGAATTCCAGATTGTTCTTACACCTATGTGTGCGATGTCTATAAAGTTAGGTTAAAGTCACTACATAATGCCTTTTAGTGCTTTAATGAAATAGTGAATTATTGTTACTTGACCTTTTGAAAAGGTCAGTAGTACATTTTTGTTTCATTTTTTTAAACGACATTTAAATGTAATGAAAGTCAGAACTGTAATATTACCATGAAAGTAAAGGTTATGGGGTACATTTAATTGTGTTCCTCTATTTTTGAAACTGCTTTGAGGGAGACTGTGCTAAAATTCTTGTGGTAATTGTTTTTCGAGAATTTTATTACTCTTTTTCATTTTATACTGTTGGAGTAAAAGATTATAATTCTGTTTGTCCTTTTCTGCCTACCTTTGCTCAGATTTCATGTGTATTATCCTATTTAAGTTATAAAGTTTAAGCTGCTTACTTGTCCACTTTCTCAAGAAAGTAAAACTGAATAAATTTCTGAGAATAGTTCCTTTTTCCTTAGAAAGAAAGACTCTTGAGTAAAATTTTATATATTCAAGTGTATGGCTAGTGAATATGTAAGTTGAAAGAAGTAATGTAATATTTTAGCAATTTTATTAACTGTGCAAATGTGGGAGAATTAAATACATTCTGATTTATGAAAATATTTCTCTGATGTTTGTATATTTAGGTTATTTAACTAAATATTTTTTTATTTTATAAAATATAGAACATTGGAAATATGATGCCTATAATGTAGTACATATTCTTATTTTACTTATCAACATTATCACTTCTTCTATATTCAAAGCAATTTGAAGGAATTTTCTTTTTCATACATTTATTTCCCAAGAAATAATATTTAAAAATCTTAGTCTACATTAACAATTTCTTATAATTCTTATGTTTATGTGAGTGACTGCCTCTTTGAAAATTATTTTAGTGGTTTGATTTTCCAATAATTACAAAGTTTTGGCCAATTATTTTTTTTTAAATGCAATATTACGTTGCTTATATTTAATAGATATAAACATTTGGATGAAGTTTATACCATTTAGAAAATAAAGGAAATGTTGCCTTTTCTATATGATTCTAAATTAAGTGACGCTCGTAACATTAAATGAAAGGTGAAAATTTGAACCTTTTCAATATTTTCCACAGGGAAGAGACTTCCATCTTAAAATATTGCTGCCTGAAGATTTGCAGCTGAAGAATGCAAGGTGATGTATTTTGTTCTATACTTGGATCTTTATGGAGTGGTTAGTCAGTTAATCTGCTATAAACTGATTTCAGTCATTATAGTTTCGCCTAAAATGCTTATTAGTCATTTCTGATTTTCCAAGATCATTGTGCATTTATAAATGATTTTTCCTGGTGCTGAAGTACTTTTCAAAGGTGACACATTAATTCTCTAATTTTCTTTTTTTACTTAAAGCAGTAAACAGCAACTATGCAAGTTTCACTAACAAGTATTGAACTGAAGTATAAAGATAGAATACAAAAGAAGTAGAATTTGTACAGACAGCCTGTCAAGGAATGTCAAGAGATGAGATGAGACTAAAAATTTAGATAGCACCCCAAATCTCATTTCTGCTCCTAAATGTCTCTAGGGGTAGGGGGCAAGGAAGACTCCAGAGGCATTTACAAGTAGAATTGATGGGTTTTGCGATTGATTAGAAGTGGGAAATAAGAGGGAAAGAGGAATGGAGGATATTTTCCAAGTTCCTGGCTTGGATCACTAAGCTAGAGAAGAGGGTACTGATGGAGAAATTGTTTTAAGACATATCAGGTGTGAAATATCAGAAGTGGTAGTAGTGTATGGGTGTGTTAATTCCAGTGTGAGACTTGGAATGGAGATGCATGTGGAGTTCACGTAGGCATGGGGTTTGGGGCTCTGAGTACGGATAGACTTCCAGCGCTGCATGTGTGGGGTGAAAAGAGAGAGCCAGTGTGGGTATACCACACTTAAAGGACGTAAATATAGAGGACCTTGGAGGAAGACTAAGGATTGGCCAGAAAAGTAAGGGGAAAAACTGAAGCCAAACAAAGATAAGAAAGGAGTGGTTAATAGTGCTGAGTGTTGCAAAGGGATCATGTTAAAAATGTTTTGGTTTTATGTAGACACAAGACAGGTGTATTGGGTTTGAGAGTGGATGAGTGGGTGGAAAGGAATTGTAAACCGTATTAACTACTTTGAAGAAAACGAGTGGCCAGTGGTGGGAAAACTTAGACCTCCTACTCTAGGTAAGTTAAATCTCTTCCTAGAAGAGTTACTTGCCTAACAATGTTGAGAGCACAGCTGAGATGATCCAGTAGACAGATGAACATTAACTATCACTAATGTGATTAAAAGGCTGTATCCTTTTAGTTTTATTACTCTGGAATTTGAAGATTATATTGCTACATAAACTTTCTCAAATACAAGTTCTGTATTTTAAGATCTAAACTGTTGGTTCTACTTAACCTACCTTGGAGCAGAATCTGGTTCAATAGATAACATTGCTGTGTTTAAAAAAAGATGTACTGTTTGCCTGTCATTTATTGATTGCAATTATTTATATTTTGAAATAAAATTAGTACTGTCAGTTTGAAGACTTTGAACTTTATAAGTGGTAAAAATTTTATTAACTTTTCAGAATTATATTTGTCATTCTTTTCTATGCTCACGTCTGTTTGTGTTAGCACACGTGTAAGTTTTTTCCTTAATTGTTAAATGTGAACAATTAACACATTATTTTATTCCATTAAATTTTAGATTACTATGTAGTTGGAAGCTGAGGACAATACTTTGTGGATACCATCAAATAATACAACAAGTAAGTCCTTTAAAAGGCTTATATTTTAAACAAGGGTAAGAAATTACTAAGTTTACTCGTTTTTAAAGACTTACAGTGCAGAATGTTGTAACAAACTAGTTGCTAAATTTTGTCGGTTTCATCTCTATGAAATATTTTAAGGATCTATACATTATGTAAAGTGTTTTTCTGTCTCAGAATCCTTAGCACATCTCGGGGCAACATTTATGTTCAAGATTTCCATCCTTGAGGCTTCAGGGTCTTCAAATGTGTTCACCCTTATCCATATCCGTCACTTTTTGAGTGATTTTTTTCTGCTAAGACTGAATAGTGGTGGTATAAAGAAATGCCAGGACCCATTTAGAAGTTGTAGGATATCTGTGACAAAAATGGGATTGTAGTTCTAGATTAGTAACAGAAAAGGTGTAGAAATCACTTAGGATCATGTATATGGACATAAATAGGAGTAGCTATAAAGGCCACATTAGTGAGATATAGGCAGGATTAATTTAGTTATTCTTGTTAAAATTATTGTATAGTAGTAACTGGAAGTTTGTACCTTTTGATCACCTTGACCCATTTTGCCTACCCTCTGTACCCTGGTTTAGTTATTCTTAATGTTCAGGTTCCTCTACCTGAAAATTCCATTAAAGAGTAAAGAACCTTTAAAACAAAATCACTGTTACTAAAGCAAAGGAAAATAATGAAATGCCTCTTGTAGAAAAATAAATTAAGTAGAAATGCATTTCATTGGTATGCTTTTCCCTCTTATATTTTCTCTATCTAAAAGGCAGGTTATTATCTGTGATAACTGACAATGACAGAAACTCTCACATAAAGCATTACTGAACCAAAAAGAAGTAATAGGAGATAAACTGTTTGATTTGTGGAATGTGGGCTGTAATTGCTGGCAGTATAATTACAGCAGTTTTTCAAGGGGATGCTTAAATCATTTCTTCTGTTTTTTTCCCATTGCTCCCTCCCTAGCTCTTGTGACTGTTTATATTATAAAAGTTTAAGAAATGAATCTATTGAGGTATTTAAATAGCCAGAAAATCTTGTTAATAAAGACTAAGTATAATAATAAGATCTCTAACTTTTTTCTTCACCAAGAGGGTTCCTAGAAAAAGTCCCAATTACTTAAGCTCCTTTCTGCCCTCCAGTTGCTTGTGTAGAACCCAATATTAGTTGAGTCTTTGTTTTATTCCAAGTCCAGATGAATATCACTGTTCTTTCTTAGTATCAGTTTTTATTTTATTTTATTTTTTTATTGAGTTCAGAGAGGAAGGAAGATGGAGGGAGAGAGAGAATCATTGATTGGCTGCCTCCTACATGCCCCCTACTGGGGATCCAGTGTGCAATCCAGGCATGTGACCTGGATCAGTGTCGAAACTGGGACCCTTCAGTTTCCAGGCCAAGGGTCTCTCCACTGAGCCAAACTAGGTAGGGCTCTTTGTATCACTTTTAACTAGTAAATATCGCTCAAGGGGTGAGCAGTCTTTTTCAGTGAAGGATCAGTAAATTTTTCAGGTTTTGTGAACCGTAAGTTCTCTGTTACAGCCACTCAACTATGCCCTTTAGCGCCAAAGCAGCCATGACAAGAGGTAAAAGAATGGCTTAGCTGCATTTCGGTACAAATTTATTTACAAAAGCATGCATTGGCTGGATTTAGTCTCTGGACTGTAGTTTGTAGACCCTGGATATAACTTAACTACTCACTTCTAAATTTAGGGTGGGGTGGGGGAAAGGGAAGATATTGTATAGAAGAAGGGAAAATCAAAGATTTGTTCGAAAATATGAACCTACTTAAAGTTACGTTAAGATGTGAATCTTCTGTCTCATACATAGCTAAAATATTTTAGATTGTTATTTTTGTCTCTAAAGAGAGTGAACAAATTCATATATTGATTTTGTCTAGAACTGTGTGGCTGTAGTGCAGTGCATCACAAAAAGTAGAAAAAATATATTTTTAATTTAAGCAGAGAAATGATAAAGAACTTTAAGAGAATAATTTTAAATTATTTTTTGCTTTCTTTTATTGTATAGTTATTTTAAGAATGATTTCTAAGAAATGGAGCAGTGATTCTTAAATACTCATTCTATTTTAGAAGTTTTACTTTTGCTATTTTGTTATATTTGTTATATTATTGAAAGATTGACTCTTTTTGAATTAATATGGGTTGATTGTGAAAGGATAAAAGTAATGATTATAGGTCATCTTTAAGGTCAATAAAAGTAAAAATAGACAGTATTATAATTATTAATTGCTCTAACTAGATTTTTTTAGTTGTATAGATTTGCATGATTTTATATTATATGTGCCTATTTCCGCTTTCTTTACTCCCTTACAAAATAATGATGTGGTTTGCTAGATTTGTTAAACTTGACAGTAATCAGTGTTGAAGGAAGAGAGGGGTGTGTGAGGTTTTACGTGACATTCTATTCAGTTCATTATATCTCACCAGAGTAGATTTTAAGTTCTTATTTACTCTTTCAAAATGAAATTCATAGGAATAGTAAGGACGTTTACTAATACTTCAATTCTTATACTTTTATGATGTAAATATAATTAATATTTTTCCTCATTCACATAAACATGTATTTTAGTTTCAATGAATGGGATATTCATTGTACAAGTAAAATTAATTGGAAATGTAATTTTGATCTAGAGAATGAAGTACTCTCCTGATCTACTGAGCTTTATGATGGAGTTGAAGATGGTCTTGGTAGGTATTTGTTTTCTAACACTGTTACCATAAATCTTGATTGCTTTTGTAATTCCTGTATCATTTTTACCTTACTGTGAAAGTCTTGTTTCCTAGTATTAATATAATTATTATTTTTATATAATATTATAATATTATTTTTATATAATATTATATTATTATTATTAATATAATTATTATTTTTATATAATAATATAATTATTCTGTTGGTCATTTAATTTTGAAGAAATAATCATTAATTCAAAACTGAAAATATCGAGTTAATCTCTGAGTCACAATATCTCTTTAGGACATTTATTACTGTAATTCTGAATAGCATGAGATCCTATTTATTAGCTTTCTAAAGAAATATGGACAGTATTGGTGATGTTATTACACACTTATGACAGTGTATCTAAAAATGGAAGAATTATTTATTTGTTGGGGTGTGTTGTTAGCAATAAGGTTCCTATAATACAATCACTGATAAAAGTATTGATACCTCAATGAAATCAGTAGTTACTGAATTTGTTCAGGAAATTTTTAAAATCTTCCATGGAGTTTCCTAGTCATAACTGGGCATATAGTAGTTGTTCTGCATGCATTTAATAAGTGAACAATTACCCATATTTTTAAAAACTGTATGAGGTGTAGATTATTTTATTCATATTTTACAGCCAAGTCATTAACTGCCTAAGACCTCAAAACTAGGAAATATTAAAGTTAGGATTTAAAATCTCTTGTGTATAAATCCTCTGTGTTCTTTCTACTACATACCTTTGCTTCCTTCTCCACAGAGAATGCTTTGCTTCTCTGCTTTTGCTTTTTTCCTGTTATGGTTCTAGAATAGGAATAACATGTCTGACCTAGGGTAGAAGGCAGAGTTTACAAATATCATAAATTTAGGATTAAAATACTGTTTTTGTTATTATCCAAGTTTTTTTTTACTTTCAATATTTGTGGATAGCAATAATTAATATTTCTGAATAAAAATAGACATTTCAAAGGAAATACTATATAGGTGTTATATGTGTAAGTACAGGAACTGTACTGACATTTTTTTTTTTTAGAAATGGATAATCTTAATAATACTAATATATTTTTATGGACCATCAGGTTATCATCAGATTTCATTAGGTATTTAGTTAGTAACAAACAAAAAAACAAAACAAAAATACCTCTCCTTGTTTTCTAGGGGTTTACCTTCTAATCAAATTTAGATTTATACTTTTGGTTTTACAAATCTACTTTCACAGGGTTTTTTAATTTTATTTTTAAGATCATAAAATAGATTTAGAACTTCATTAAAGTACTTCCAGTTAATAGTTCTGATTTTGAAATACTGTTTTGTAAAATCTGTTTCTTTCCAGTGTTACCTTAATTTGATAGTATCTTATCCTTGTTAAAAAAAAGAGTATAAGCACTAATAGATTAAACATATACTTAAAGCATTAAAGTATATACCTTTTATTAGGGTTACACTTACTAGAAGTATAATTTTTATCCTTATTGCCATATGGTTTTGGTATTTTATCAAATTTCTTTTTAAATTTTACTTCTTTAGTTTTTAGATACCTTTTGATAATTCAGACCATATGAGCATCTATGTAATTTGTAGATACATTTATTTTTATTTTCCAAATAAGATATTTGTCTAAGTTCACACCTTTGCAGTAATTGGTAATTTTTAATCTCAGCAATTCTAGTGATGTTTGTATTGCTTCTAAAATGTAATTTTAGTTTTGTTTGGAGGAACATAAACCATCTTAAAGATATCTTAGGTGAGCCTAGCAGAAAAAGGAATTGTGATCTATCCAGATGGCAAAACACTTGAACTTGCCCAGTCTGGAATTATACAGAATGAAGAAAGAAATGAGCAGATAAGTATTGTGATAATGAGGGTTTTTGTTTGCAAGGTAATTTGTAATGGTGTACAGATGTATCAGTCTAGGCAATGTACTTAGAGTTCAAGCTCTTCTTCAAAGGTATATGTTACTTACTATCAGACATGTCCACAGAAGTAGTAAGAGAGTAATAAAGCCGTGGGAATGAGTATTTTTTTAAAAAAGATTTTCATCTTTGGTACATGTAATAGAGGAGAATATTAAAGTTAAGGTTGAAGGTATAATAACTGCTTTTTAAAAAAATTCATTCTATTTTTTTAATTGCTTTAAGAAAGGAAAGGGAGAGAGAGATAGATACATCAGTGATGAGAGAGAATCCTTGATTGGCTGCCTCCTGCATGCCCCATACTGTGGATTGAACCTGATGCCTGGGCATGTGCTCTGACCAGGTATTGAACCATGACCTCCTGGTTCATGGGTTGATGCTCAACCGCTTAGCCACACTGACCAAATAATTGACGTTTTTATGTGATCTTCAGTGCAGTCCTTTAACTTTTTCATGTCTCTCTCTCTTTTTTTTTATGAGAAATGGAAAGATTCAGCTGTATTTCCTGTAAAAATAATGGACACTTTAGTTAGGCACAGAGAAGATTATGAAATTGTTTTGTGTAATCAGGTACTAGCAATTCATCATCTGGCATTCCATAGCTAATCCAAGTTTTTTCTTTCAACAGGAAGTTGCTTTAAAGAATAAACAAGAAATACATGTGCTACCTCCCCCTTCCCAGTTATATTCAAGCCTTATTGAAGAAATAGAAATTCTTGGTTGGGATAAGTATGTCTATTTTAAAATGTTGTAGAAATGTCTTTCTTTTACATATTTCAACTTAATATTTTTTCAGTTTTAGCAATTTATTTTATATCTGTTTTTAGTCAGAATGTTTCATTGTAATTAGAGTGTCTGATTCTTATTGTGGTTATGAATTAAAAGGCTGTTAACATGAAAAAATGACCTGGGTAAAATACTAAATTTATGAAAAAAATTACATGTTTTCACTGAACATATTTTTTAAATTTATTTTTTAACTTTCATTGGGGTATAACTTTTATTATAATATATTTAAAATATACATTGTGATTATTTGATATACATAAGCATTGTGAAAATATTCTCATAATTGTGTTAATTAACATATCCATCACCTCACATATTTGCCTGTTTTATTTTTATTTTGTTTACATTTTTGTGGTCAGTTTTCTTGTTGCTATTATAGAGGGTAGAACTTTTAAACTTCTGCATGCCATTTTATTGATGTCACCAAATCTATGTAGGCTTATATCTACCACCTATGTCTTCTATTGTCTCACCTTGCCCAAATCCTTATTCTCAAGCTCTGTTCCATAATTGGCAAATAGGCAAAGGGAAAAATGACTGCAAAATTTTTATTTACCTCTCTTCTATTCCCCCTTTCAAAACCTTGGTCCTTCAAGTTGCCTTAGCAGTTCTTTGATGCATTCATACTTTTTTTCCTTTTCTCTTTCATCTGGTTACTCTAGTTGTTCTCAGTGTAAGTTTTGGTCTGTAGCAAGCTGCTCCATCTTAGCCACACATAGATGTTACCTATAATTTTAAATGTATTATTATGGTGATACTGAGGTAAATGTTAATTTATGAGATTAGGCTTTATTTGATAAGGTGTTATTCCTGAATAGGATTTGAGATGGATGGAACCTTTATAATAAAACTAGAGGCCCAATGCATGAAATTTTTGCTTTTGGGGTGGGTGTCCTCAGCTCGGCCTTTGCCCTCTCACAGTCTGGAAGCCCTCCGGGGATGTGTGAGTGCTGGTTTAGACCTGCTCCCTGGGGAGTGGGTCTAAGCTGGCGGTTGGACATCCTTAGCACTGCTGCTGCTGTGCTTACCAGCCATGAGCCCAGCTTGTGACTGAGCAGCACTCCCTCTGTGGGAGCACACTGACCACCAGGGGGCAGCTCCTGTGTTGAGCATCTGCCCCCTGGTGGTCAGTGTGTGTTATAGCAACCGGTTCTGCCATTTGGTCAGTTTGCATATTAGCCTTTTATTATATAGAAGGTGGCATACCAATGGAAGGAAGAAGATGGAGAAGATGAGTAATGAATTAAGATGTGCTAATAGCAATTCTGCTGAGGTTATGAAGGTATGTCTCAAGGCATTGATGACATGGACCCTGCCATTTTTTTGGATGTAAGGTGACAGAATAGAGAAAAATTATTTTGACTTATTTTCAGGTGCTTAATATTAAAACCTTAGTTTTTAAAATAGTTAATGATGTAGGAAGGGAGTGGAAAGGAAAGAGGTAATGATTCTAGTTTTGTTTTTTGTTATATTGATAAAGTGAATTTGAGACAGTTTTCTCTGTGAATGTGACATATTTCAGAGAACTTCAGTAAAAATTCGTTGAAGCACTTATAATTTAAATATGAAATTTTTGAACAGTTCATTTTGTTCTAACTATTATTTGTGAATGCCTGTAATGGAGGGCAGTGAGGATACATAGGCAAGACTTAAGATTGTTCATAGGACTTACATCTAGTAAAGGAGTCAGAATTTATGTAGATAATCACAGTAGTACTTAATTCTAAGTGAAAAGTACTATCTACTCTAATAAAAGGGTAATATGCAAATTAACCATCACTCCAAGACCCTTAACCACACTCACCAGCCAAGCCACGCCCACCAGCCAATCAGAGTGGCTGTATGCAAATTAATGCAGCCAAGATGAAGGCCAGCAGCCTCGGAACTAGAGCAAACAGGAGGCTTCTGTTTCAACTGCCTGCCTAGGCCAGCTGGGCCTCTGCTTAAGGCAACAGTGTTTCAATTATAGAAGCCACAGAGCTGAAGCAAACAGGAGGCTTCCTTGCCTGCCTAGGCCTCCACTCAAGGTAACAAAGTTTCAATTATAGAAGATAAATAAACCCCAGAAATCTGATTCTGGCCAGCCTCGCTGGGACCTTGGGTCAGTGGGAGCTCTGGGCAGCCTGAAAATGGCCCTCAGCCCCTCATCCAGGCTGGCCAGGTACCCCAGTAGAGACCCAAACTCTGAAGGAGCTGTGGGCAGTCTGAAAACGGCCCTCAGCCCCTCACCCTGGCTGGCCACACCCCCATCTGGGGGCGTGGCCAGCCTGCAAGCAGCCATCAGCCCCTCACCCAGGCTGGCCAGGCACGCCAGCAGGTGGACATCCCCTGAGGGGACCCAGACTGTGAGAGGGCACAGGCCAGGCTGAGGGACCCCCCTACCCCCAAATGCACAAATTTTTGGTCACTGGGTCCCTAGTAAAATATAATTATAGGATTTCTTGAGAGCCATTAATAACAAAGTTATAAAGAGAAGTAGTGCAAGTATGTAATATACTTTATGAAATAAATGGTTTTAGAGGTGAAAGTATTGACTTTTGCTTTGGATTTATACATATTGTGATGTGACATAAAAAGGGATAGATCTCTAATTTAGATACTAGGTGAAAGGCAAAAATAAGGATATGAATACCTCTACCATAACCTTCATCACAATATAAATGTTGGTCTCCACCTTAGACTAAAGTCATTGCACACAGTAACTTTCATTTATAAAGTTGCTGTTATATACCACTGACTATGCTAGCCACTTTATGTAAGTCTTATTTAATTCTCAGCATAAGTTTCAAGATATATTATTTATATTCCCAATTTTGTATATATAAATTGAGTGTATACAGCCAAGGCTGATTGTATGTCAGTGCTCAGGCTTTGTGATGTGAATGAAGGGTGTTCCCTGGAGTTGTGCTGTGGGTCAGTTCTCATATGCAGCCTTCAATAAAGTTTCCTCAAGTACTTTCAGTATGTGACTATGGATAAAATGGACCATATGCAAAATTAATGCATCCTGAGAGACAGTTTCAAAACCTCTTGGCTTAGAGTTGAGAAAGGTGATAGTTTAGTTATAGTGATTAGAATGCATGCTTGAATTAGGTATATATCTGTTACCTAATCATTTGTTTCATAGCTTTACAAATAAAGACTGTTAGCAAAAGAGAATTTTCCTGCATAGATTGTGAGAGGCCAAAGAATAAGATTTGTCAGTATTTGTCCAAAACTGGTAAGGTAAGAAAATCTCCTATCAGTTTTACTTTTGTGTCTTATTTTTAAATTAGGTATACTTGGCACACTGATAATACTGGGTTTCAGGACACTCAGAGCTAAAACTGAGACCTGAATTCTACTCTCCTCAAACTAGAATTGCTACATTTTGAGGCCCTGCCTCAGCAGCTAGCTAGCTTGTTCATTTAAAATACCAGAAGCCTGGTGTACGGATTCATGCACAGGTGGGGTCTCTTGGCCTGGCCTGGGGGATCAGGCTGAAACTGGCTCTCCCACATCCCCTGAGGGCTCCTGAGTTGCTAGAGAGCAGTTCTTGGGTGACACACCCTAGAATTGGTCTCCTTCCTCTGATTCCAGGTGCATTGCCCAAGAACTGCAGCTGCAAGTCACTGCAGCTCGGCAGCTCCCATGGTGAGCATCTGTCCCCTGGTGGTCAGTGTGTGTCATAGCTACTGCTCGGAGCGTCTGCCCCCCCTGGTGGCATTGCACATCATAGCTACTAGTTGGGATGGTCGGATGGTTGCTTAGGCTTTTATATATATAGATATTTTAAAAATAATACACATAGTGGTTTGTATGACAAACTAGTGTAAGTGGATTATGAGAATCGCAGTGATTTCTAGACCATGTCAATATATACATATTCCCTTTGCATTCTTAACAATAATCATAGATTAGTTAGTGTAATAATAAAATATGATAATAAAAGAAAAATTATTTTAAGTTAATGAAGACCTTGTTATGTGTTTAAATTTCATACTTGACATTTCTAATCAACTATAGGATCAGGCATTATAAAAAATTAAGTTAGAAATGATACAGAATTAGTAGCCACCTTAAGTTTGATTGCTATTGTTATAATTTCTATACATGTTTAAACTTCTTAAAAAGCACACTAAAAACAGCAAGTTGTTCAAAGGGTCAAGTTGAAGATGATATGACAGTTGTGGGTGACTTTGAGTGTTATGCTGTTTCACAAAGGTGAGGGATGCAAAAAGATGTATTGATGGGCTTCTGTTAAACTTCTGCTTGTGTTGTTTTATAGAGTAAACAGAGTCCTTGGGATTTAACAGGATTGTCTGGTACTATGAATGTCCTGGAGTTACAGATGGGCTGATCTACATCTCACTTTACCTAGGATAGTCTTATTAATGACTGCCTGTTATCCTGACCCCTGTCAGCTTCCAAAGTGTCCAGTTGGGAAGAAATTCATAGTCACCTTATTTATAGTCTATCTTATGGTTGTTTTAATAATCATATGGCATCATTTAATTCAGAGATTAAATGGAGAAATGATTAGATGGTTTTATCCTTTTTTAGCATATTATTTATCAGAGTAGAATTCAGGTATTTGGCCTTTCAGATTTGTCTTGAGAAAGAGCTGAGTTTTACTGAATTTGTTGTGCTGCTGTAGGACTGTTAATATATCTCAACATATATTAAGTTAGATTTTTAATTAAGCCTATTATCTTAATAATGGATTTGATCCAGTGATGATGATATGTTCTATAATTCTCAATGAATTTCAAAGAACTATATAACATATTGGAGTACATGGAATACTTATTTATACTAAATTAATTTCAAAAACTGGACAAGGACTTTAATTCTTGCTTGTCAGCTGTGTGATCTTGGTCATGTAACATAACCTCCCTGAGCCACATTTTCTTCATTTTTCAATTGAAACTAATAATACTTAATGAGTGTTGAAAAATGTTATGTGACTCGGTTAATCCCTGTGTAAAGTAGCTATAAAGTTGTTGAGACACTAGTTCACTCAAAAATATCAGACTGTATATGAGTTTCACATAGATTTAATTAGTGTTATGATTTAATTATAACCAGTAATAACTTTTGTTATATAATGCAAAAGAACATAGACATTAATAAATTACCTCTATAAGAGTGTTTTTCCTCATTCATATCCAAATCATTGAATAACTGCAAGTTATCTAATAGTGAAAAATTTTGTTTTTCTAAATTGGTTATGTGTTGATAGTATCAAATTTAAACAATGCGCATTCAGTTATTTACAACAACACGTGAAACTTAAACATGAACCGATCTGAATAGCTTCTCCATGTTCATTTAATACATAGAGCATTGGCACATATAGAGAAGTGTAAAACTTTTACATTCCTTAAAAAACCAATAAACTTACATGAAAAGCAGCAGTGTGAGAGTTTTAAGAAAGATGAGGTCCTTTTGAGCTACAAATAATTTAAGAAGGTTTGTAGAGGAGTTGGGTTTTGGGATGAGCTTGGAAGGAATATACAAAGACTTAAAAAGGAGGGATTGGTGGAGGCAAGTCTATAATGATGAAAATGTACAATTCATTTTTGGGCTTGTGAGTAAATCATTTGCTCACATAAGGGAGTTAATATCAGGGCCAGACTGAATTGAAGGGTCTTACTGCTAGACCAAGGATTCTTTATATGCAGTTGATGGAGACTCATTGAGTATTTTTGAGCAAGAAGTTACTTAGGTAGATTACTTTAGTCATGGAAGGCAGGATAAGTTGGTGTACAGAAGAGACAGGAAGTAAAAACACCAATTAGGGAGGTTGCTTTTTGAAATGTAGGTTTGAAGTATTAATGCTTAAACTTGAGAGTAGTGGGAAAAATAGAAACTTTGATGTTTTATTAAACCATGAAGGTCTTCAGTCTACCTTTTGATGTTATTGCTATGTAAATATACCTAGATATTTAAATAAAAGAAAAACTATATAACTTAGGTTGTTGGTCGAAATAGGTACACTATTTCAAGAGATAAAGCACATTCCTTCTGCTGCTCTCTACTGATAACATTCAGCTACTAACAAGAACAACAAAAATCTCCCTGAGCTGAAGTATTCTTTTTAAGTGTTTATAAAACTTAACTGCCAAATTTAGTGCCATTTTACTTATTGCAAGCATTCTTACAAAGAAATGCAGCAAGTGATAAATACAAAGTAAAGTGCCAAAGGTGTATTTTATTTCTTTAGATTTTATATATTTGTTTCATATTTTTAGTCAGTTTTGAATGTGCCTAGCTAAGTAATAATATCCAAACGCCTTCTTTTAAATGTGATTTCACAACTTTAAAAAATATTGAGCATTCCAATGATGAAAGTTTTTAAAATTTATTATTTAAGTGAATTATTTACCTTATTTAAATGAGTAAAAATTATTCCATGTTGTTTAAATCAAAATACTCACCATAACAATAAAGCAGAACATTTAAAATAGACTTTTTAAAGAATGATTTTTAAAATTACTTGTAAGAGCTTATCACTGTTCTCCCCTCTATAATATCTTTTTACAAACCAAACACTAAGATATTCTTTCCTATTGTGAATGGATAGAAATATGTTCTTTTAATTAGAGTACAAGTTAAACTGCTATTAACAAAGAGAACCCCAAATCCTCGATGTTTCAAACAAGATAGAATTTTATTAATCTCTTGTTAACAGTTCAGAGGTAGGCAGATGGTCAAGAGTGAGTACAGGTGATGCTGTCCCATAAGGTCATCCAAGAACCCAGGTTTCTTTCATTTCTTTCTC
Source organism: Murina feae (assembly GCA_004026665.1). NCBI lineage: Eukaryota > Metazoa > Chordata > Mammalia > Chiroptera > Vespertilionidae > Murina > Murina feae. Next base: position 8,808 of record PVJC01008692.1, on the reverse strand, counting down.
AACTATCTACTATTGCTTAATTGTTCAGTTTAGTAGCTACTAACCACATGTAGCTATTGGCATTTATATTTAAAATAATTAAAATTTCAGTGTCTATAATAGCTATATTTTAAGTTCTCCATAGCCACATGTCACAAGTAGCTGCTGTTTTGGACAGTGCAGATGTAGAATACCTCCATTATTGCAGACTGTTTCAGTGGTCAGAGTGGCACTAAGAGAGATGCTCTTGTCTTCATGGTCTTTGCTGGCTTATGTAGCTCAGATCTAGTCTAAAGGAAGGAAAAATGAAAGGGGCACTGGAGAGGGCTGGGCAACATTTTGTTAATAAAAATAACCCAAAAGATGCACATATCAATCACTTATGTTTGCAGTTTAAAATTTAGTGATTAGCTGATACCCAAGGGCAGCTGGGAAGGATTGCTAGCTGAATGGAGTGTGCCCTGCTAAATCTTGGTGTAGTTAGGGGTGCTATAGAGGCAGGGATTCTATTATTAAAGGAAGAAAATGAGAAGAAGTACTGGAGGTCATATACAGTGTAGGTCACATGTCCTCCAGGTGTTAATAATCACGCGATTTCTCCCTGTTCCTGAAACAAAGTAGGAAGAAATCGATATGGGTGAAATGTTTAATTTCAAATGACTAGGCTGAAGTAACCTAAAGTTATAAATGTTTTTACTGTTTTATTTGACTTTAAAGTTTAACAAAATTAATCTTACGATTTTGACTGCACAGCCATATTTTGAGCATGACATTTTTATCTAGTGTTTTATCTTCGTGTCTTCAATTTTGTGGAAAGATGATAATCTTTTATTTGTGTGACTGGAAACAAAAGACTAGAACTTTTATTTCTGTCTAAGAACATCTGGATGAGGAGCAGCAGTGGGAAATACAAAAAGGAGTAGTTGGTGATATAGTTGTTTCTTTTCTCTCCCTACCCTTCTTACTCTCTTTTTGCATATATTCATCATGGGATTTAAGACTTTAAAGAAAAGCAGCAGCCTTTTTCCACACCATTTTTTAACGCCAGTCTTATTGTATGAGGCAAATACTCTGAAATATTCATGCTTACAACTTCCATATTTTTCAATGATATGCCTGTATTCAAAATTGCTTGATTTATTAGTTTTAGGAATTACATAGTGATAACTGTAATTAAAGAGGCTTTAGTTCCTGTACCACATCTCCTTTCTTTACTTTTATTTTATTCTTCTATTAAATATTCCTTAAACTTCTTTCATGTCCATTTAATTAATGATATGTATCTTTTACTCTAAAATTAGCAATTACAAATTTTAGTGGTCCTAATTTCTCATTTCTTTCCCCGTTAAACTTGTCAATTTTTGTCACCTCTTGCAATGGTTAAATACATTTATATTCATTTATGTAGCTATAATTCTTTTATCTTTGTCTATTGCTGGATTTTAAAAATTGTAATTAGTAAGCAGTTTGATTTTTTTATCTGTAAATATTTTTCATCGAAAAGTTAATGGTAGAACAATTAAAATTTTAACTTAGCTTCATTGTTTATAATTTAGATGAAAAAACATTCCCTTAGTTTCTCCTCACACATATCATGTCCTCTGTTCTATAGACTCCTTCCCTTCCTTTTTTATCTTGCTCCCAGGATTTTCTTTTCCTGTTTTTTAATGTGTTTGTCACCCAGTGTTCCTCAACCACTTTTTATTTTTATAAAATTTATTGAAAATTTGCTTTAGTTGATACTATTTCCTTCTTGTTCTTTTTGTAACTGTGCGTTTATCTACAATTTTTAAATTTTTTAAATTTATTTTTTAGTGAGTAAAGAGAGGATATAAATAAATGCATGTGCTATATCAGCATCTTGAATCTGAAGTGTTAATGTTTTCAAAGAATTATGTGCCCATATACCTGACCTTATAGTTATATTGATAAAATGTGTGATAAAGTCTCATATTCTATATTTTTGAGGTAGGGGAATTTGAGATGCTTACAGATATAACTGAAAGAAATTAATGATTAAACATTTATGTATAATATCATTGACATTTTTGTGTAAGTAAACATTTTTTCTGGAATAATTTTGTTTTCTAAGTCCCTAAAGTTTTTATAGATGATGCTAAACATTCTTCTGCTCATAAAGACTGTTTTATCTTTTAATTTGTTGTTGAAGATATGTGCCTTTTTCAGATTTAGATCTATTTTTTATTACAAATAGTGTTCCACAACTTTATTGCCCAGCATTTTTGAAATTGACCCATTTTCACTATTATACCAGGCCAGTGACTAAGCAGCATACATTGATGTTAAAAAAATGTTTCCTGGTTTACAAGGCTAATGTTAGTGCTGAACTCTAATGGGTGTTACCATCCGTCTGAGTGATAAGTTGTGCAATACTCTTAGGCTACTTTTTATCTTTACAAGAGGATAGTATTGTAAAAATGTCAAAAAATATCCACAAGTCCAGTTCACTAGTAAATATACTACTAAATTTGAACATTTTTGGCGGTAGCTTATGCTACTCAAGGGACCATAGTTTTACAGAATGATATATTTCAAAGGGTATTGGTTTCCGTTGCAGAAAATTTATGCATTTAGAGCAACTTAAAGCCAAAACAACTGTGCTTGTGCTATATGTTTAAAATATTAGTCATCTTGAATGCATGCCCAGGTTAAGTGTCAGAAGCTATAATCGCAGAAAAAGAAAATTTATTGTTACGAGATCAGGCTATACCTGTGCTCATGCAGCATTTTCCTTAGAGGATCAATTTGAGTATGAACTAATATTGGCCAGATTTTTGTATAGTATTATTGATAATAAAGGAAAAGTTCATCATGGAGAAAACAAATAAAGAAAGCATGAGTCTCATTCTGTATAAAACTACAGAAATGGATCAAAGACTTTGACAGGAAGTTTAATGTGTACATAAGTAGAGGCTGACAGGAACATGTTGTGTGTGCCAAAGGTTCCAGTGATGGAAAACCGAAACATAGTGCTCACTGACCACAGCATGAGCCTTGACACACATTGTAAATAATCCAGAGATCTATGACTACATTAAGCACTAGGCTGGTGTATTAACGGCAGTAAATCTATATAGCAGCATAAAGGGCTGGCATGCAGAAATCCCTCTGATTAATTTTGTAATGGATTAATAGGAATATAGCAAATATTTTCATTTCAAATCCTATCATTCTCCATCTCCCCCCCTCCCCAATCCTGTCCTCCCCAGTGTGATCACTTTTTATTCTCTTCTTCTCACCAGACTTGTATATGCGGATTCTTGCTTCAGTACCATCAAGTTAAAAGCTGAGGATGCTTCTGGTAGAGAGCATCTAATCACTCTCAAGTTGAAGGCAAAGGTATGTGCTTCATTAAACTGTTATTGTGGTCAGGAAATGCTTCATGAAATGACCTCTATGAATGTTTTCAGTCTAATGAAGTGCCAGCTGCTTCTAAAAAATGTACATATGGTACTTTAAAAAATTATTTTGGAAAGCCTCAAAGAAAATTCAGCAGGTTTTCAAAAGCCTAGATATAATTTCATGTCACTATTTTAGTTCAAATTTGATCAAAATATAGACTTCATAAAAAAGAAATATTGCAATAAGATTCAGCAGCTTTAAAGTACCAAAATGTTATTTTTGTAACATTCACTACAGAAAACAGTTGGAAGTTTCCATTATCCGAAATAAAGTTCTACTGAATGTCTTTTGTCTTCAACTCTTACTATGAATTACCTTTGCAGTTCTTATTTCTGACCACCTCCCAACCACCATAGAAAGACATACACATACGCATATTTTTTATTGTTTGTTTGTTTTGGCTGAAAAAAAATTTTTTTTTTTACTTCTGTTATTTTAAGAATTTGCCAAGGTTATGACTCTCTTTACAGGGCCTTTACAGGCTAGTGATCTATAACTATTCATTAATTTATTGGCACAAAATATAGCTGTTTCAGCTTTATTTTTTAGTTCTAGATTGTGAATTTTGAGATGTAAGTAAAATAAGCAAGTTCAGTATATTAATCATTTATTTAGTAATCACTAGGGAAACATAAAAATTTGAGAAAACCAGGACATCTTTTTTTTTTTTTTTATTGTTCCCAGGAGTCATCAATCAACTCTATTTCAGAAGATTGCAGTGATGAAAAGATCAATTGTGTTTGTCCTTTTTAAAAATGTGCCTGGCATTTAAGCTTTCCATGAGAGAGAATTAATATATAAAGCTGTACTGGATGACACAGAAAAGTTGATATCTTATAGTGCCTCTATATCAGACAAGTTGAGAAATTACTCATTCCCTCTCTTTTCTCACATAAAAAATGTTTAGGCATATATAATTTTAAGACTTGTGTGATAAGTGCTAAAAAAATATGAGTAGGCTAGAAATATTATTTGTAAAATAAGTTACATGGATATTTTAGTTAAAATAAAAATAAATTATTTTCCCTTTTAATTTTTAAAGCTGGGCTTTTTTTGAAACCCCGGAGAAAACTGTTTTATCTTCCAAAGGTCACACATACTGCCAGTGGCAAGGGTTCGGTCATTTCCCTCAAAGCTTTTTTGTTCCTGTTTCTTTTATTAAGAGCCTACTTTTTGCAAGCATTTCTACTTACTGAGGGGATAATGCTTTAAGTCTGTAGTATCTATACCTATACCTACAAATATGTTATTACTAATTCTAGTTAGTGTTGTTATTGGTAGTATTGAGAGTGAGGATGTAGCTATTAGTCTTTTCGCTTTTTCTTATGTCTTCACAAGGTAGATAAGGTGACACTTTTAATTTTTCTCGAGAATATTTTCAACTGTCAATTTTTGCAGTATCAATAGTTATGAAGCATTATCATGGATGCCTTGGCAAGAGAGAAGAGAAAGTTTTATTTGAGTTGGGAAGGAATTAGGAAGAAAAACAAATATTTTTTTTTCTTTTTGAAGACAGTGGAACTGAATGAATCTTAAGTTGGTATGATTTAGTAGAGTCTTTAATTGCCCATTTTAGTTCCATTTTCATAGAGACAGACCTAAGTTCTCTTTAGATGTGGTCATTTTTTTTCTAGAAATAATTTGGATCTCGGATTGTCAGTTAAAAGTAGCGATTAGCTGAAATTGTATTAAAAGCACATAATGTAAAATCTTAATCCAAACTAAATTTTAAAGGGTCAAGCTGATTTTTTTTAACAAACCTTAAAAAAGGTTTATTTTGTAAATATACAAACCTTTTATATATATATATATTGTAAAGAAATTCATTAGTTGAAGTATTTTTATTCTGGTATACATACTTCCAGTTCTGCTCCTTCCCTTATTATCTCCAAAATCCACAAAGAAAATAATACCAATTTGACTTAGGTGCTTCCTATTAAAAATAAATATATAAATAAAAAATAACTATGATAAGGGAAATAGTTAAGTTTTTTTTATAAGTGTATTTTTATGTAATACTTATAGTATATCCTGAACTGTGGGATATAATTACTATCTTTCCTTGAGAAAAAGAAGTAGCCTAGTGCTTCTTCTGTTTTGGTCAAGATCAGAACTATTTGAAAAACAAATCACAGATGTATATCAGAGGCTAGGCATTCTCTCTCTTATGACCATTTTTATAAATCTGCAATTTGTATGTATTTACTTGGGGAGCCTCTTACATGATCCAATAACAGAACAGTTTGGGTTAAAATTTTTCTTAGAACTATAATAGAATTTAAATATACTGGATGTGACAAAAATATGTACTTTTATAATTTTAGAATTATTTTACAGTTATTGATTTGACTGAATTGTTTCAATTGAGATTTTTATACTATATTTTAATTTAAAATAATTGCTATACTTAGTTTTCAATTAATATTCCTTTATGTGGAGTTTTTATTGTCAATTATACTTCTAAAATGAAACTTTCAATAGTTTTTGGTGATTTTATATATACCTATTCTACTTACTGAAAGCTCAGAATTTTGATAGTTTACAATATTTTTAGTTATCTATGTTGTAGTTAGTACTATAACACAAATTATTCTGAATATGAATATCTAGGATACTACTTCATAATTCATGTTAAATTATCCACAGGTATATAAATTTGGGCTTTTTAGGTTCTGTGCAGTTTTGTAAAATTTACGTAAATAAAGTTGATATTAAATGGGAATATAATGAACATACACGATATATGCATTTAATTTATAATAGATATACAGAAAGTCACTACAAATAGATCCATCTAATTTATGTTTATAAGTTTGAATAATTATACATAAGATGTATTTTAAAGATATTTCCTCAGAAACTATCCTGCACTTATGCCTGTGACATCATGTTATATTTAGCATAGTCTGCTTTTTTGTTTAATTGCTAGATTTCTATGTCAGGTTACATACATAGCATTTATTATACTGAGTCCTACTTAAATATAAGATCATATTCTTTTTTAGCATAATGAATTATAAGTATTTAATGACTTCTAATGTCATAGGTGCTTTACTTGGTTTATCTACTCTAAATACAATAAATATTTCATTAACTTCATACTCTTACTGAGATTGAATATTTAAGTTAGAGAATTGATATTGTTCATTGTCAGCATCAGTGGGAGATAAATAGCAGTAAGCCCAAGCAAACTAAGTACTCCATTTTGACCCATGGAGGTTTCAAATGTGCATTATTAGTTTTATAGATTGTTAACATTTTAGAGGGAAAAGAAATTTTATAACCCTTTTAGTTGAGTTTCCTCATTTTTACTTAAAAACAGAAGTTTACTGACTTGTCCATGATTACACAAATTAGTTAGCAGAACTGATGAAAGCTGAAGTCTGCCCACATTTACTTTGATACAATCACATGCCTAATAAAAATGGCGTACAAATTGCTTTTTCAGTTATTACAGCAGTTATACTCTTAGATACATCATCTGCTACTTAATTCCATGAAAAAGAGCTCCCTTTTTAATTTTGGCCTGACATTTCTTAATTTCCCCCTAAATTAGAGCACAGTTATATCTTTATATGGTTTCCTCTTTTTGTCTTTTTGTTATCAGTTCTGCATAGCCAGATACCATTAGTCAGAGTTTACAATAAGTTTTCTTTCCAGTCAACAGATCTTTATAACTAAATGTTAATTCATTTCAAATCATTGACTTCAGTGGTATTTTGTAAATACTATAGTAATAATTTTTTTTCTCTTTTACTTTATTCAGCAAAGTAGTGAAAAATAAACTGACAAAAGTGAATCTAAAACTTTCCATTAAACATTCTGTCAAATGAGAGAAAGGAGTTTTCCTAAAACTAATTTTCTTTTAGTAAATTAGATTTTTAATGGAAAGAAATGAGTGTTTTTAAAATTACATGTGACTTTGAAAAATCTGGAATTGCATTTGAGAGAAATCAAGTAGTAAAATTCTCTAATAACAAAATTGATTTTAAGAATAACTACATTTTGTCTTTAACTTTAACTGATTTGTCATAATGACTTTCACTTTTTAAAAAAATATATTTTATTGATTTTTTACAGAGAGGAAGAGAGAGGGATAGAGAGTTAGAAACATCGGTGAGAGAGAAACATCAATCAGCTGCCTCCTGCACACCTCCCCCCTGGGGATGTGCCTGCAACCAAAGTACATGCCCTTGACTGGAATCGAACCTGGGACCCTTCAGTCCACAGGCCAACGCTTTATCCACTGGGCCAAACCAGTCAGGGCGACTTTCACTTTTTGTAGAAAACTGTTGAAGGATTGATTTTCTGTGTATCAACCATGAAAATGTTTTTCTGGCTTAAAACTATTATTTTTGTTTTTCCTTAATAAAGAAGACATTTTACTCTTTAAAAATCTTCTTACTAAAAGTAATTGCTTAATTGTGGAAAATACATTTTATTTTATAATTAAGAATTGTTTGTATTTTTGTACATTTCTTGATTCTGATACTGCCTCTTTAAATAGTAGCAGGCTATTTGAGATTAAATTTTACACTGAAAGGAAACTAATATCAATTAATTTCACCTCTTATTTTAAAGATAAGAAATTGAGGTACAATGTGGTTCACCCTGCAATCACCTTAGCAGCTCACTTAACACTGACGCCATTCATTCTTCGTTGATCAAAACTGATTGTATTGTTTTCCCCAAATCATCAAACTTTATACCTCTTGAAAATAATTTAACTGCTAATCAGTTCTCTACATCTCTAATAGTAGGATCAAAATGTTTATATATAATGCATTTGCATTTATAATACTATTCCTGATCAGTTTTTCTAAAAATACCTTATGTGAAATTGTCACACAGAAGTAAACTTAATCTATATTTTTGCTTTTTCATAGTACCCTGCAGAATCACCAGATTGTTTTGTGGATTTTCCTGTTTCATTTTCTGTTTCCTGGACTCCACAGGTACATTCTTAAATTTATTTTAAGTAGTTAAAAAAGCATATTGTATTTATTTATAAGTGGCCATTATAGGTTATAAAGTGGTTTTCTTTTAGTTTCCTTTAAGCATTTGTTTATAAACAGGACTTCTAGAGTTCAACTTTTATATTTCCTAGTAGTTTATGTTCATTTTCTCTGTCTGCACACACACTCGTACACGTAAACTCCCCATTCAGCCTTTAGATCTTTATGCTTCAGTTTAGATAAACATGAAGAAACTCTGTTGACAGAAATTTTGCTTTAAATTTAAATTCTAAAGCACTGTTTATAAAGCAGTGAGCAGTAAGTAGAAAATTGGGTGATATTTTTCAGACTGTTAAATCTTTTAACATTGCTGACAAAATATCAGAGAATATTCAAAAGAGAATGAGTTATGACTGAAAATATAAGCCTTTCCTGTTCAACTTTTTTTTTT
>PVJC01008691.1:0-47919 GCA_004026665.1 Murina feae | reverse complement strand
GTGGTCAGGCCAGCCTTTTCCTGCTCCCTGATCCCCGGAAGGGACCTGGGAAGCCACCAAGCAGGCTGCCAACTCTTTCCCACTCACCCGTCCCCTGCTGCCTTCCTTTCCCACTTCCCGGTGCCGCCAAGGGGTCTGGGGAGCTGCCAAGCAGGACCCCGGCCCCTGCAGCCTTGCTTTCCCGCTCCCCGGTGCCCCGCAAAGGGCCTGGGAAGCCCACCAAGCAGGCCACTGATCCCCTGCTGCCTCTTTCCCACTCCCCGATGCCCCGCAAAGGGCCTGGACAGCTGCCAAGCAGGCCGCCGACCCCCTGCCACCTCTTACCCACTCCCCGGCCCACCACGTTGCTTTCCCACTTCCTGGTGCCCTGGTGCCCTGGTGCCCTGGTGCCACTTCCAACTGCCAGCATAGGCAGGCAGTTGCAACAGAACCCTTTGGTTTGCTCAAGTTCTGTGGCTGTTGGCCTCCATCTTGGCTGGGTTAATTTGCATACAGCCGCTCTGATTGGCTGTTGGCCTCCATCTTGGCTGGGTTAATTTGCATACAGCTGCTCTGATTGGCTGATGGTAACGGTCACATTTGCATGTTTCGCTTTTATTATAGAAGAAGATATATATATATTGCCTGGCTCGGGCTCAGTGGTTGAGCATCCACCTATGAACCAGGCGATCAGAGTTCGATTCAGGGCACATACCCGTGTTGTGGGCTGGATCCCCTGGAGGGGTGTGCAGGAGGCAGCCAGTTGATGATTTTCTCTCATTATTGAGGTTTCTATCTCTCTCTTTCCCTCTCCCTGCCTCTCTGAAATAGATAAAAATATACTTAAAAAAATATATGGATAGTGAGCAGAGGAATCGAGTTTTAAATTTTATTTAGTTAATTTAAATAGGTGGCTACTGTATTGGACTGTAAAGATATAGAACATTTATTCCATTTTAAAAATGTATTTTATGATAACTTTTTTGAAGAGTTTTAGCTGGTTGTTGATAGGGTGTCCCTCAATCTGAATTTATCTAGTTGTTTCCTCATGATAAATTCATTTTAAACATTTTTGGCAGGAATACATAGATGTCCTTCATGGGAATACATTATATCTTTCATAGTACATCATAATAGTAGGGCATATCATGTCAGTTTGTTTTATTTTTAGAATTCCCTTACCTTTTGAGGATATTTGGGGTGGGGGGAAGCACTGGGCGAACAAAGATAAATAAGATAATATAATATAGCCAGAGGGAAATACTCTTAGGTAATGCAATATAAGACCAAATAAAATGTGTTAAAGATACTTGCAATAGAGAAATTTAATAATATTCATGCAGTTAGTTACTTGTCATACTTTACTATTTGCTATAAGCTGGAGATATAGCAATGAATGAGGTAGACAGTTTTGTTCCTCACAGAGTTTAACATTTAGTGGAAGAAGTAGACATTAAATAGTATTGATAAGTGTCATGTAAAATCTTAAGTTGCTTGTTTTGAATAATTATTTAATTATAATTATCTTTAGTGTAGGAGGCAGTGATAAACATGATCTTTCCCTCCCATTCCAAGAATTCTTTGGGATTTTGGCATGTTTATGAAATTGGGCTTTTCCCTATACAGCCAAGAAAAATACCTTAATGTGCATGATAATACAGATTTATTTTTCTGTGGTATAATATCAGTGTATATAGACTTTTTGCTAAGGGTACAATTAAAATGCTCTCATGGTCTAGTTATTTTTTTAATACTCATCCGAGGATATATTTTTATTGATTTTTAGAGAGAGAGGACTGCAGGAGCTGGGGGGAGGAGAAAGGAAGGAAGAGAAGGGAGAAGGAGGAGAGAGAGAAACAGAAACAGCAACTGTTTGCCTCTTGTACGTACTTGCCCGGGATCGAACCCGCAATATAGTCATGTGCCCTGACCAGGAATCAAACCTTTTGGTGTACGGATGACACTCCAACCAACTGAGCCATCTGGCCAGGGCTCTCATGTTTTAAGTTAGATCTAAGCCCATAAACTATGAAATTTCTTTAAAGCAAGATTTATTAATTGACCAGTGAATCTTTTTCTCTGAAATGGAAAAGCTTTGTTTTCCTTAATCCAAGGGAAATGGTTAAAATAATGGGTTGACTCTAATCAGTGGCTATTTGAAAATAAAACTTTAAATTTATGCATTCTCTGTTCAGTTTATTTGCAGTTTTCCTTGCAAATTTGTCTTCTACCTTTATGTATCTTTTATGTCAACTATTGGATGGGTCTGTTCGACACTGAGTATTACTGTTTCTTTTCCCCCTTCCCTCAGAGATATACCGCATTGTTTCCCAGAAGCAAATGTCTGACAGACGTGAAAACGACATGTCTCCAAGCAACAATGTGGTTCCTATTCATGTTCCTCCAACCACTGAAAATAAGCCAAAGGTGCAGTGCTGCCAGAACATCTGAGGCGCTCTCCTCCCTAGAAGGCTGTGTATAGTCCGTTTCCCAGGTCTGAGATTTAAATATATTTGTAATTCTTGTGGTCACTCTGTGTTTTATTACTTCCTCACACTTAACACATTCTCTGTGTTTTCAGTCTTGATTTTAGCTTTATAAAATCATCCACTTGTCCCAAATGACTGCAGCTTTTTTTCATGCTATGGCTTCACTAGCCTTAGTTTAATAAACAGAATGTTTGGATTCTTCAATGATTGTTTCCTTTTCATCATGGAAACCTGTCACTGTAGGACATAATAGAATTTGATCACTTGAAGCTCAGACCTGTTGGTCTTGATCAAATCAAGCTAAGAAGACTTTAGAAATAAGCTATCATTTTGCCACAGAGCAGCTTACAATTCACGCACTCTTCTCTCAGTGCATTATATATGACCACAAAGCTAAGAATTGCCCTATAAGCATAGCAGGATTTCGAGAGCTTGAAAATTTTCCATTATTCTGGAAGTCACTTTCTAAAATGCCTTAATAGGGTTATGTACTTTTTTTAAGCATCAAAGTTGATTCAAGAGGGCATCTTTATTTCTGGGCAAGAATTATCTTAATAAACACAGAAGACTGTATTGTGGTTTTCAGTTGTTGTATGGTTGTGGGTTCTGGAGGCTGGGAACTGGAGAGACTGGTGGAGTTCTATCTGAGGTGCTTCTGTTGGAATGATCAGGCAGCCTACGTTTAATGATAAGTCATCTAATTTATCTAATACCCCAGCAGTAGATTAGGTGGCATTTTATTGCTCAGGCAATAACCGGTTTAATGCTCTTAGTATCACATTGTGAAGTGATAATTTTGGTCTCAAAACCTTCCATTAAATGAAATGCAACCTAGTTTTACCACCATATTCACCAGCAGGCATGGATAATTCTTTTAACAATGCTGATTTTTTTTAGTTTTGCAGTATATTATGGAATATAGTCCAGTTAAATATCTGGTTTCAGTATGTCAAAAGAATACAGTGAGAGGTTAATTTCTACTCAAGTAGTATCACTTAATGGCATGTATTCTTTTAGTAGTTAAGATGAAATAATATTTTGAGATTAAATAGAATGCATTTAGGCCATTATACAGACCTGAAATAGTTTTCTTCCACTACATAATTGAAATCAGCGGAGCAACTAGTTTGTCATTCACTAATGTGCACACTAATATTTAGTTTTACTTTCTTGTGGATAATATTAAGCACTTACTCTGCAGTGTTCTGAAAGTTGTGTCAACTGAAGTGATTCTATTCAGGATGGTGGAATATTCCCCTCTCCCCCCCCCAAATATATATATATATATATATGTGTGTGTGTGTGTGGGATTGCATAGATTTACTATGTTTCACAGTTAATCTCCTGTCTTTTGCGATGCTCATGATGTGTGGGGCACACTGAAGGCATTGCTGTGGTTTGTCATTTTGGTTTTCTTATTTTAGTGTATTAGTATGACAACTTATCTGTTTGTAAATCACTACTTTGTATTTTATGCATGCTCTGTAACTTGGCTTTTTTTTTAGTTATTGATTTGGAATATATTCATATTCTAATAAACAGTTATAGGGGGACTATTCTTTATGTTGTCAGATTACATTTTCCCTTTGCTTTGGATAGAGTCATAGAATATTTGATCTGATTAATGAGATATTATAGGTTCTTGCATTACAGAGTAAACATGGAGTTGGAGGCACTGTTTTGTGAATTCAGCTTTGGTTTTAGACATGTAGTTCAATTATGCTTTTCTTGGAAAAAGTACTACCGGAAATACAAGGGAAGTAGTTAATCTCTGTACTTGCATACATAACCCTGTCACTAGACCCAGGAAGAGGCTCCATTGCTCCTTATTTTACTGAAAATTAGTAATCAGTTTTTTACAAAATTATTTAAGAGAAGGAAAAAATAGGTAGTGAATTGAAAATGATAAAAGTAACTGAATTTTTATCAAGTATAGACTTAATGTTGCCTTGGGCATGGTTGGATCTTGGGAACAGTCCAAGAAACAAGAAGTAATAGAAAATGGCTTTGATTGCATTTCAAGTATCTTCATCCTGAACAGTATCTCATGAGACAAACTGTCTCAAGTAAAAAAACATTAAATTTTAAAATATTATGACAATTTAGGGCCCAAGGCAGTTTAGTAGAAATATTTTGCTGCTTGACTCTACTTTTTAGTTTTTTTAACTTTGATTTTTTAAAAAAAATTTATTCTCCTGAAAAGTCAGCCATTTTGACTTGTTAAACTTGTATGTAAATGTTCTCCAGTGCCATCTGTGATTTCTTTCTAATAGTAGTTATTACTCTGTAAGGGTAAGTTTTTAAATTTAGCCATTGCATTGACTATGCTAAATTCTAAGGAATACTAGCCGGTGAGTTATGCCAGAGGTCTTTTAAGTTCTGAAGGATTCTGCAGGAAAGTTAAACTTCTTAAGGGTTTGGATTGCCCATTAAATCTAGGCGTATTTATTTAATCATTGGCAAAAGGAACATCTTAAATTTTTGTTTTTATTGACTTGTATGTACAAAATACAAATGCTCTCAGTGATTTGAGCTATTGTGTTTATCTCTTCCATCTACCTTAAAGAGACAAAATGACTGCTTAGACAATTTTGGCCATTACCAGAAGCAGAATAATTCAAGAACTGAGTGGATAGTTAAGAACATATTCCAACCTATTAGGTTTCAATTTATGGAGCTCTTTTAACAAAGGAGAAAATGGAGATTGGTTTGCTGTTTCACAAACACCATAAGCCTGAAAAAAAATTGAAACAAAATATGAATTTTGTGTAAGGACTGTGTATGATACTCATTCCCTGTATGAAAAAAAATGAACAAAGACCATGAAAGGATCCTCTCCCACCACATCATTTATTGGGTTAGCATAGCAGTCAGATTAGAGCTCCTGAGTGGGGCTGTGCTGGTGCCATACCTCTTTTCTGCCACCTTTTCTACCACCTATACACTGTGCCAAATATACTAGAGTTGTCATTCTAAAGTTTTAAAGAATGGTGTATTTCCCCAAACTGTAGGAAGCTGATGGAAATGGTAAAACAAGACAAAATGCTATTGTTACTACAACTTATATAAGGGAAAATCATTACTCTGAGAGATAATTTTAATTGAAGTATGTATTTCCCTGAAAATTGAGTTGGAAGATAAAAAAAAGACTATTTGAAAGGAACTTGATACTAGGCAGGTAGGAGAAAATAAGCAAATTCTGTAAGTTTGAAAGAAAGTATAATAGAGCACTGGACTGGGTGACAGAGATGTGGATTCTAGCCACAGCGCTTTAGTCGTTTTACTTCTCAGCCTCACTTTCCAGTTATTGAGGGGACTAGATTAAGTCATTTATAGGGTTCACCCCAGCTCCAATTCAGTAATTCTATGAATGAACTCTCTCTTCATGTACTAGAGCCAAATTATTCATTTTAATTCAATTTTAATAGATAAGTAAAAATGAAGTATATACTTTGATGATTTTGGTTTTATCATCATAACTTGATTAGAATGTTATCTTTATTTTCATCTTAACTCCATTAAGATTAAAGCTTTCAGAACATTTGCAAAATGACTGTCAATTTCACAATATGGTATGTATCAAAGTACCATATGTGCTAAGCATGGAGGAGCAGTTGATGTGCTGCTGTGTCAACTGTAAATTGAGAACTGCTTGTTTTTTGGCTTTTACTATTAAAATTGCTGGTTTTTAATATGCACTTTAAAAGATACTCATGTCTGGGAGAGAACTTTTAAAAACATACTGGGTTTATTTTTTTTTAAATTTCTAATAGGAATCTAAAAGAAGGTAGGTCAATCCACAGCACTAGCTATCCAGTAGAATCAATGATTAAAGAACATGACATTAATGGCAATCATTATTTGGCTATTAGAATGATAATCTAATTATTAGTAGTCTAAACATTTGAATTCGATTATTTAACATTTTTAAGCATAGAATTGATAGGCCCTGGCGCAAATGTCATGTACATTGGTGGTTAACTACTCTGTTACTGGTATCAGTGATGATAGTGAAAAATAGCCAATAGGATTCCTCCCTATGTTTAAATCAGTGGACCTTAACATTACCCGATACACAAAATCTTAGAGCTTATTATCCCCATCCCAATGAATAAGCGTATTACTGCTTTTAGTACCCATTCCCCTACTGAGAACTTTCATTCTCTCAGCATACCATCTTCTCAGATCTCTATAGGGAAGTGGTATGGTTTCTTATCTGTAAGAGGTTTCTGACTATATTGTACTAGTCTCTCCGCCAAAGCATTTCATCATATAGACCTAAGAATCTAAACTAATAAAAGTGAAATAGTAAAATTAACCGTTTCTCTGAGACAAGGTAAGCCACGCCCACCAGCCAATCAGAGCGGCTGTATGCAAATTAGCCCAGCCAAGATGGCGGTGGTCGCCGCCCTCTGTTGCCTTCCTGCAGGCCACACAGGTGGGGGGGCCGGAGGAGCGACCGCCCGCAACCCCACACCTCCAGGCAGAAATCAGCCCGGAAATAGATCCGTGATCGCGGGGGCTCAGGCACACACGCCTCCGCGAGTGCCCGAGCCTCCGCGATTGATTTCAGGCAGCAGGGCAGCTGGGGCCTGGCGGAGCAAGCCAGCCCAGGCCCCCCTGGCTGTCCTGCAGCCTGGAAGTAGGTCCGTGATCACGGGGGCACTGGCACACACGCCTCCGTGAGTGCCCGAGCCTCCACGATCAATTTCAGGCGGCAGGGCCACCCAGGCCCCCAGGCTGCCCTGCAGCTGGAAGTAGATCTGTGATCGCTGGGGCTCGGGCACAGAGGCGTGTGTGCCTGTGCTCCCGCGATCGATTTCAGGCGGCAGGGCATCCGGGGCCTGGCGGAGCAAGCCAGCCCAGGCCCCAAGGCTGCCCTGTAGTCTGGAAGTAGATCTGTGATGGGGTGGGGGAACGGGCACTCAGGGAGGGATAGCTTCCCTGAGTGCCCGTGCCCCCTCCCCCCAATGGATTCCAGGCGGCTGGGCAGCCTGGGGGGTGGGGGGGAGGCGGAGGATCTGAGCCAGCTCCGCCCCTGAGGCTGAGGCCTGGAAATCGGTGCAGGGCACACAGCACACAGGGAGGTGTGCCCTCCGTGTGTGCTGTGTACCCCAATGGGTTCCAGGGTCCCAAACTGTGAGAGAGTACAGGCAGGGATTAAGTACCCCCCCAACCCCTGCCGAGTGCACAAATTTTTATGCACCGGGCCCCTAGTCCTATATAATAAAAGGGTAATATGCAAATTGACCCCAACAGCGGAACGACTGAGAATGACTGGTCACTATGACACACACTGACCACCAGGGGGCAGATGATCAATGCAGGAACTGCCCCCTAGTGGTCAGTGTGCTCCCACAGGGGGATCTCTGCTCAGCCACAAGCCTGGCTGACCGCTGCCAGTACAGCGGTGGTTGTGGGAGCCTCTTCCGCCTCCTCAGCAGCGCTAAGGATGTCCGACTGTAGCTTAGGCTTGCTCCCTGCTGGCAAGTGGACATCCCCCAAGGGCTCCTGGGCTGCCAGAGGGATGTCTGACTGCCAGCTTAGGCCTGCTCCCCCCAAGCAGGTGGACATCCCCTGAGGGGTCCCCGACTGTGAGAGGGCACAGGCCGGGCTGAGGGACTCCCTGAGTGCACAAATTTTTGTGCACTGGGCCTCTAGTATTATACAAAGTCATGCCTGAAACAGGACAGTCTGGGAAGGGCCAGGGTTCAATACTTTTCTGTAGGCTATCTTTGATATGAAAGCAGTTCTGGAGGAGGATAGTAGGAATTTGTTACTGGTCTAGGTTTACATTTAAGTGGATGCCTAAATAACAGCACTTTGTAAGATCTTAGGTCCCCATGTTTTCTCTTACACAAGGCTCTGGAGGGTCACCTGCTGGGCCAGACAATGGCTTGAAAGGCAGAAGCTGGAATGAGAAGGGATTCTGACAATTCTAGCTACAGACCAGAGCTTCTACCTGATGTGGATTTGAATTGAACCACTGCTCAGGGTCTTTCTAGCTATTCAAGTCCACTAACCACCTGGCCCTCCATTTACTCCTGCCCTTTTGTAATTGCTACATTGTAAGATCCACAAGGACAGGGAATGAATGTGCTTTGTTCATATTTATATTCCTACTATTTACCCCCCACTTTTAACCTTGTAATAGATAATAAGGAAGAACCATCTTAAAGAGTGAAGAGGCTCACCTTAGGGTTCATTTTAATTTAGCTTGGGCAGCTATAGTCTGACAATTACTATTCAGGTTAAAAATTTTTAAATTATAAATTATATAAAATTATAATTATGTAAATATTTAATTACACAAAATTATAAATAGTATGAGTCCCTATGTATTCACCCATCCCTTCCAAGAAGGATTTTCCATCTCTTTTGCCACATCCTAGATGAATAGCTAATATAATGCATCCTTCTTGAATCTTCTCTGTTGAGTACAAAACCTGTAGTATTTATGGTGTTGAGTGGTATTCTGAGCCTCCTAAGTCATAATCTTAAACTACTGTTCTCACTAAATGCCCTTTTTAGCCTTAAAATTTTTTATTGTTTTATCTTTTACTAAGATGTCAAAGTCCAGCCCTTGAGAATTGTTCATTGTTAGGAGAGGAGGGTCTTTTCTGAACAAGTTTTAATCTCAAACTAGCAAAAATGTATTCTTGGTTAAACATATTATTAAAATGGGAGTACTTTTTGACTATCACACAAGCCTTATAAACAGACCAGTTGAAATGTTTTAATTTGACAAGTATGTGTAAACCTTTGAAAATCTGAAGGAGAAATTTTAAACTTATGCCATTAAATACATTCAATAAGCTGTTTTTTTAGCATCTGTATTTTATAAAATTAATCCTGATGCTTCTTTACTAGTTAGGTCACAAGATTATGTTTTAAAAGGTCCTATAATAGTTGCATCCAGAGAGATAACTTCTAATGGGAAGCTATTCATTGGTCTTATGCAAATTAGGTGGCCCTTATATTTGCCTTTATCCCCATTCCATAGAACAGTGGTTGCCAACCGGTGGTCTGTGGACCACCGGTGGTCCATGAGGTCTGAAAGGTTGGTGACCGCTGCCATAGAACTACCTTTGTATCTCTGAAGCTGAGTACAAGCTGTAATAGTTGCCTTTGAGTCCACATCTTTGTGAAAATGAGAAATTCTCTATTTAAGTATACTAATGTTTATGAGCTATTTCAGTAATTTTTGGATATGTACACAGAATATGTAGTTCCCATTCATTACTTTAAAGGAAGAGACTCTCGTTATAAATTTGATAGAACTTTTTCACTTTATGTTCAAGTACCCATGCGGTAATTTTCACTCCTCTAGCAGTCTACAGTGACCACAAAATGTAGGTTAGTTTTACCTTTCCTGGTAAACCCAAGGTGTAGATTTTAGACACATTTTTGGTTTGCAGCACAACAATAGGCATTCCTGTAAATTAGTTTGAGAAATTAATTTTATTTTGTACAAGGTATGATCCCTCTGCACAGTGAACAAATATATTACAAGTCTGGGTTGCTTAAAAAAAAGTATTGCCATTTCAGTCTCACTTATGCTGTTGTACAATGATTGTTTTCTTTATCCATTTGAATATGCACAACACTTGATTTGAGTGAAAACTTAGTTTCTGTATAATACTTGAACATACCTTTCTAAGTTGTCAATAAAATGCACAGTGCACATGTTTAGGTTGACCATGAACTTATTTGTTACAGTGCTAGACAGAAGTTCCTAACAGTTGCTCTATAAGATTGAAATGTCTCTTACCAGTAACTCTTAGATATGTGAAGACAACTGTTGTCACCATCAAGTAATCACACCCTCTGTCTTCCCCTTTTCCTGTATTGCCTGATTTAATTTGTGGTACATTTCCTTAAAAATCAGAATGCTAGAGTTGAAGGGTTTTAGGGTTCCCTTACCCCTATTTGCTTCTTCCTTTTTTTACACACAGGGGAAAAAGAGCCCAGAGAAGGCAAGGAACACTCAAATCTCTTGATCCAGTGCTTTAGCAATTCCACCATGCCACCTCTTACTGAAATTTGCCTAGAAGATAGTTGGCAAAAAAGAGGTGAAACTTGAGTGATAGTGCTGTTTGCAGTTTGCCAGGCAGCAGTTACTGTACATGCAGGGTAAGGGAAGAAGAGAAAACCTGGGATTGAGATGAAGTTCTCCTTGCTGATCTGACTTCACCATGATTCTTAGTTCTTACTTCACAGAGGTAATCGAGCACTTGCTGCCCTGAAATACTGAGGTAAGCCTCTTATCTATATTTCTTTCTACATATGTATGAGAAATACTTCCTTGGGTCTACAACGTGATTTTCTAGTATTTATATTTAATAAGACTTTTTGGCAAGTAAATTTGCTATTGCTGATTTCTTGCTCCCATGCACACATGCAGCATTCATGTTGAGTATTAGTTTATTTTCCCCTAACAACATTTGTTTAAGCCTGGAGTGAAGTAGGGAGAGCGGTTATTCATTTTTGTCCTTGCTTTTGCTGATTGTTGGACAAACTAATGGGTTCCATGGCAGACGTCCAATTTGTATCAAGGACTTCAGAACTCCCACAATTCCTGTAGCATCCATTCCAGCTTTGCAGTCATGTACTTTCTCTTCTGTATACCTTTTGGAAGTATTTTTACTGGCAGAACTAATATCTGAGAATGGAGTGGTATAGGGGCGCCCATTAGTTTTCACCATTTGCCCTTCTTTAATTCTTCTGAGGAGGTCCTCTTTAGGGCTTGGGAGCTGACTCCATTTAGACTCATCTGCGCCCATTTACCTATGTTCATTAGTATTGGAAGGTATAGACATGTCTGAATACTGGGATCTGGAGCATTAGGTCATTGTAATTCAGTTTTGACCATCTCAGCAGGTGGTGGGTTTAAGGTAGAAAGTAAAAGTTCTTCATGTCCTTATGTGCTGTTTACTATCAAGTTTTTACATCATGTTACAGCAACTGATTTTAGTCCATTCTTTCATCTGAAAGCATAATGTACTCAAGCAATTTTAACTTAATATATCCTCTTTTGTTTAATTTCCTGTATACCAGGGGTGGGGAATGTCTGATATGTGGGCTGTATAAGGTCTGAGAAATCATTTGTTTTGGCCCTGCCCAGGCATTAGTAGTGAGTTAATTAAATGTTTGACCAAGTATAACCGGCTAATTTTAAGTTGATAATTTTGTATGGCCTGTGAATGATTTTATAAATATCAAAATGGCCCTTGGCAGAAAAAGGGTTCCCCACCCCTGCTCTATACTTTTACTTCCATATATATCCAGCTCAAGATTTAGGAAGAAATGCTTGAAAGCAAGTACTCTTCTGAGTCAAGGAATGCCAACCAAATAAACTTGATGAGAGGTCAAATAGCCTTTTTAGGGATACTTAATTCTGATCAGCCTGTGACTGCTTGCTTAAAGCATCACAGTTTTATTTCCCATGGAATGACTCAGGTGTTGGATGACCAAGGAGATATGACAAGGCCAGGGCTGAGTTGGCAATGTTCTGGAACTTCGAATTGGCAAGATTTGGTCAAAACTGGCCAGAAATATTGTTGTAGATTGAAAGAGGCTATTGAGCTTTGAAAACCTTTTTTTCTACTACCAGCAGGGGCAGAAGAGGGGAAGTTAATTTGTATTTGTGTATTATTATTATTATTATTATTATTATTATTTTAGCTTTCAGTTTTATTGGTTGCATATAGCTGAACTCACAAACTTTGGTTCATTTTTAAAATGTTCTTTAAACTGAAATTGACTCTTAGAGAAAGACTTTATCTATTACCATGGAAGATAATACTATTTTAGGTAGCAAAATGCAGTTTCTTGAGCATCCTGATATACTTGGTGCTAATGAGAGAAGTATGGATTCTAATTTCTCATCTGAGATGTTAAGCCAGGTTCAGTGCTACACATAATTTGTATTTATTTAAGTCTTACTTTAAAAATTGAAGTTGTTAGCATTAGACTACATAATAATCTGTAATCTTGGCCATTGTAATTTGACAGACCAGACATATATGTACAGGTACTTTAGGATTGATATTAGCACAGGTTTTGTCTATGTACTAATTATCTTAGGTAATCAAACAGATGTTGATGGTAACAGCAACCAAAAGTACACCTACTAGTACATTTTAGGTATTTTAAATTAATCCTCTTCCCTCCCCAGTCCCCCTTTCCTCCTAGGAAGGATTATAAAAATGATTCTACATGCTCTTTAAGCATCACGTTTCAGATAGTTAAATATATAAATAAATATAGTTAGCTATATTTAGCTGATGTTGATGAGTAGCTGTACCTTAAATGTTTTAAAAGATCATGTAATCCAAGTCTTTTGGAGTTGGAGGTTGGTGGGTGATAGGATTTACCTTTGCAGACAGACCTTTTGATCAACTACCCCAGTCCCACTTGGAAGCTCTTCTTTAGTTCCAGGTGAAAGTAATACTAACATGCAGCTGAAATCAGTCTGTACCATTATTTCAAGTCAGAGGGTTGTCTTCTTTCAGAGTCAGAGAATATTCAGCAGAGCACATTGTAAGAGAGAAGCTTATCCCTCTTAAGACTGCTCGTCCTGGGAGGGCTCATTGGCAGGACTCTGTCTTTCTGGGAGGAGGTCATAATGACCAGGAATATGGCTGTTCCTAGGTAGGTCGTATGGATTCTGGATATAGCTGGAGTTGGGACCACGGCCTTCTTGGACCACACTGACTGTGGGCTCTAAGGAATATAGTGAAAAATGAGTTCAGAGAACAGATTAGCTTTGGTTGTCATGTTGGGGGGAAGAGAGTTCTATTTTACTGGGTGGTGAGAGAAGCCAGGGATTTATAAATCTGATAAATATGAGGGTTAAGACTAATGCTAAGAGATGGAAAACATAAGTGAGCGTGCTGTCAGAATCCCATCCAAAGCTTGGTCAAAACCAAAGAGATTTAGAATGTCTGGAATATTTAGAATATTTAGAATGGGTGGGTCGTTAATTGTGGTGTAAGGTTTTCACTGTTGTTCTTAGCACTGAGCCCAGGGACATGGGTTAAACTTGGCGAAAATAGAAGGTGGTGATTTAGAAAGTTAATATTCGCTCTGATTGTTTTCTTTTTTAAACTGGGATTTGTATCAACAATCAGTTGAGGTGTATGTGTGTGTATCTACTCCCCACCCCCAGTCCTGGTATTTTTTTTTTTTTTTTTTTTTAAGCAGAGTTGGCACAAGAATTTGATATCCTGAATGAGAGAGGAGGGTAGTCCTGGGGAAGGCAATTTGCCTTGGATTCCTTAAAAAGCAAAAAAAAAGCAAAACAAAAAAAAGTGTGTTTTCAAGACAGGGTGAGTAGAGAGGGATTGTTTTTATTTCAGATGCTGCACTATTGCCCTGATTTCGCTGTTACTTATTTGAGACACCTACCAACTTCATATATATTTTTATTAGATGTCGACAAGGATGGCACATCTGTGTACGGAGACGCCCTGTGCACAGGCGACTTCATTTCTACATAGCTGCTTTCTGGAATCTTGCAGGTGAGGATGGGTGGGTCCTTAATTGTGGCGTAAGGGTTTTCACTGCTGTTCAAGGAACAAGTGCTAGAACTGCAAACGGATTCTTTCATGTAATCTGCAAGGCAAGAGAGATTTCTTAGGATAAGCAAGGACATAAGACTTTAGTTTTAAATACCAGAAACAGACTGCAGTCAAGTTCATGTGCTTTTGGGATCCTGGAGCTGTAGAAGCCTGTGATAGTCCAAGATTTACTTAGGAAAGCACTCAACATACGTAAGAAGCAGGCAGAGTTCTTTTCCTAAAAAAAAACTTATGTTTTTGGAGGGATAGGAACATTTTTGTTTTTAGTAGTCAGGTATAGTACCAGAAAGATTAATTTAAGATATTCATAATGTACTTTCACATCTATTATTTAATGTTTACAAAATCCTGCAAGAATAGTTGATAGTTTGCATTTTATAGGATGAAAGTTCAGAGAGAGGTGAAATGTCTTGGCTAAGGTTACACAGCTCATAAGTGGCAGTGCCACGACTTAAGTCTCTGCCTTGGGACCCCCTTGGCTGTGCATTTTCTGTAATATCATTCTTTCTGAATTTGTTCTGATGATTAAGATGATTAGATTCAGAAGAAGATGTGCGTGTGTTGGCACAGGTGATAGCAATTTGGTATCCTTCAGCGGCAAATTGGCTGCATCCCTGTTCTCTAAGAAGCTTGTGATCAGAGGTGGGGCAGATAGAAGTGTAATAGAGGTCTCAGAAACACCTGGGTCTTAAGCTAGCCTTTAGAAAGTCCCTATTTTCTCGCAAGCCTGCAATGTATTCTCTGGGGTCATTTACCTCCGTTCTCGTGAATGCTAAATGAAACTTATTTTAATAACTTTCTCTGATACTAGGGGAACTCATGCTTCCTCTCCTGCCACTCCTCAGGCGTGCATCATCTGCCATATTTAAAGGAATGTTAGGGTAAAGAGATACAAACTAGTTTCCTAATAAAAAGCCAGGTAACTGGCTCCACTAGAGAAAGTTCACTTTGTGACTGCGAGTCACATGAGGAAAGGGGAGACCTCCCTTCAATCTCTACCCCCTTCCCCTTTTGGAGATGATCACTGCCTCTTGTAGGTTGTCCCAAGTGAGTCAGGGCTTTATTACTCTTACTGTCTGTGACCTGGCAGTTCTGGTCCTTGTCTGTCTGAGGCTCTGCCAGGGCGGGGGTGGGGGGCGGGGGAGGAGGAGGAGGAGGGTCTAGAAACAAGCACTGAGTTTAAGGGGTTTGAAAGTCGAGAGTGATCTAGATTGCCTTTCAACTCTAAATTTGTACAAGTGGTAGCAAGTGGTGATATTCTTGTATGGTCCTTCTCTAGAACTATTACAAATTACATTTGGGTTGCTATTTATCTCTGCTTTCTGCTCCCAACTTGTGAAATTGATGGAAATGTCAAGGGAAAGTGATCTTGTAACTCGAGGGGTGACTAGATGAACCTTTGTACAGTGAGAACAGAACAGAACATGCCACGTGGCTGAAGCAGTTGAGGTATGTGTTACCACAAGCAGTCTTTTCTACCCTAATGGTAATTGTGAGGGGATTTACTTTTCTCTTGGTATAGAGTTGATGTCTGTTTCAGCAGGTAGCATTTCCTTAATCTTGTACAAAAGTACATCGACCTATTAGTTCCTTCAAGTGTTCATTACACCCTGTGGTGTAGGTAGATCAATAATATGATTCTCGCCCCTCCCCCCATTGCTTATGAGGAAATTGAGGCTTCACATGGGGAAGTGACTTCTCTAGGGTCATACTGCTAATCAGTAGCAAAGCAAGCTCTAGAACGAGGCTCAGAGCACTTTTCCATCACAGCTTAGCCCACAGTGGCGAAGGATATTGTCTTGGTTCCACCTTAGATTATGGCCTCTTTCTAGCATAAAACCCTAGGCAGAGAAAACATTCTTGCTAGACAATGAGCAGGCCTAGCCAGCCCCAGCAAGGACTAAAGGGAGGCTGTATTGGCCCAGCTGCTGTTGAGGCTCAGTGGGGAAGGGGTGCCTATGGGTCCTGCACCACAACCTGCCTCTAGTGAGTACTTTGTTCCTTCCAGCAGGGAGTGGGGCTAAATCCAGGAACCCTGGTAGTATGGCTCATTGGTCCCACTTTGGGTGTTCTGAACTTACCAGCCAGGGAGTAAGAGTGTGTCTCAGTGGCTTGTTTGGAAGCTGAGAATTGGAATTGCTTAAAGAAGGGCTGTCTATCCTGAGAGAAGTCCTAACAACTCACCCCTCCTCTCCTCCCAAATACATCCTTTTACTTTGTTTTGCAGCTGCCTCAGTTACATATTTTCTAGAACAGCAGTCGCCAACCGGTGTGGTCCGTGGACCTCTGGTAGTCCGCCAGGTCTGAAAGGTTGGCGACTGCTGTTCTAGAACTTAAGGAATATCGATAGCTCACTTTGTGTGGCACTTAAAACTAGTATTTCGTGTTAGTCATTTGAAACTTGTTATATCTGTGAAGGAGGCTGGGCAGGAAGGACTAGTATTACTACTTTAGGAACGTGGAAACTGAAACTCATAAAGTTTGCTTAATGTTAGTAAGTAGTTAAGACTCACCCTGGTCTTCTCTGATACCCAATCAAGGTGTTTTTCCCTCCTATCAGTTTCCTTATGCTCCTGTGCTCTTCTCCGATATCTGTACTAAATGCAAAGTATATCTGCAACAGCTTCACCTTACCTCAGGGAACACCTTTTATCTATAGGGCCAAGCCTTGCTGAAATCTTTTCGTGGATATCCCTTGACTGATTCAGGGATAAGGCAGTGTGCCTCAGTGAGGAGAGCCTTGGCGGGGCGAGAGCCATGGAGCTCTAGCTCAGTGCCTAATAGAGCCCCAGCCAGGCAGTGCCCTGTTTTCATGACCACCAGCAAAGTCATGGCTGTTTCAAGTTTGGGGGAATAAATTGGTCTGCAGCAGGGGACACACCTAAATGGATAAAAGAGAAGTTGGGGTTGTAGGGGAGGTGATAGGTGTCAGGGGGAAGCTTTGTTTTCCATAAAGAGGCCAGCAGTAAAGAAAGGATGAAATGTGTGAGTGTGCGTGCACATGTGTGTGTGTTGAGGTGAAGTGAGGTGATAGGGGAGGGTATTGAGTTATGGAATAATTTGGATTCCTATCTGGAACTGGTAGTTGGGGGACATCTAGGCAAGTAGGAAGCTACTCTCTTCTCCAGCTGAGTCATCTACCTGCCTGCCCAGAGGGAAGGAGATGAGGGAGAGAGGGCAGGCTAAGGGGAAGAAGAACCAGCTGCTCTAAGATATTTCCTCATCCTCTTAGAGTTCCACCCTTCCGCCCCTCCCCAAGGCCAGTCCCTGCACTTCAGGGCATTTTACTAAGAAAGGGGAAGCATCAACCAAGGCTACCCAAGCTCTGGGGAGTCAGTCACTCCTCCAAGGCCTGTAATTAGTATCAATATTAAAGGGTTAGCCTGATAATGACCTGGCATTTGCTCTCAGCTAGTTCCTACCTCCCAAAAAATCACACACAGCCATACTGTGGGAGGCAGAAGGGACCTCTGAAATGAGCTAATGTAGACATCTTAATTTGTAAAAGGGAGCAGCAAACCAGAAGGGGAAGTGACTTTCCAAGGCCACCTTGTGAGTGGGATCTGAATATACCAGGGCTTTAGGTTCAACTGACAGCTAGCTAAGGCCAATATTTTACTGTTGGGGGAAAACCTAGGAATTCCATCTCAGCTGACTATTATTATTAGAAGGCCACACTGCCTTTTTCTGGGCCTAAAGTTAGCATCTTCTCTGGATTGAGAGACAAGGATATGGGGAGAGGAAAGGGAAGCTATCAGTCAAGAGAACCACAGTAGTTGAAAAAAGTGTTCAGGATATCAGTGGCTCCTAACTACCTTGGATCCCAAGGCAACTCCAAGAAGAGACTTTAGATTACCAAAGGACATAAGGTAGGAAAAGTGGCAGCAACGGTAGAATCCAGGATTTCAGGATCATAAAGGTGATGGAGAGTTTTGGGGAAGGTTTATTCTACAGTAGTTTGAAATGCCCGATAGACAAGGAATTGAACATGAGGTAGTTTGTTGCCAAATCATTGTGCAGAGGGGGAGTTCAGAGAATACTTAGACTCTTCACTCTTAATTGTTTGCTCCAGTAGGTTTAGGAAATAAGTTCATTCCTGGTTCAAACTAGTTTAGTAAGCGTTTATTTAGGAGTTCAGCCAGTTATTGTGGGTTTGTTCCATGTCTTTGATAAGTACTTCTGTAAAGTTTTGAAGTGTGACATTCCATTTTCCTCTTTGAATTCTCTTGTTCAGTTATGTTGATCCCCCAACACATGCTGGTACATTTGCCTACACAGCCTCTTTTCTCTCTCTGCACTCAGAGACTCAAATATATGACCACAAAACAGGAATGAATGACACTGAAGCAGACAATGCTCTCCTTAGCGTTGTTTTATATTCATGGTTGCAAGTCTGAACGTATCTCTAATCACAATGGGCAGGACAACACAGTACATAGGAAAGTTGTGTGCTCATTTATTGAGGTGTCTGAGCCTGTCTTGAGCATATTTACGATTGAGTAATGTATATTCTTACAGCTGGAAAGGCCCTTAATAATATTTCTGCCCAGACCTCATGCCTATTTGAGAAAGAAACAGGTCTCAGTTCACAGTGCTAAAGCAGTAGAGCTGTCTTTTCTGTATTAAGCCTTATACCTGCTGTAATGGTGCTTGCCTTCATTGGGATAGTGTAAGTCAAAACTCAGAGAAAATTGCCAGAATGATGCTCCCAAGGGAGTGTCTGCTAGTTGGCCAGGAGCCAGGGATGACCTCCTGTCTCCAGATGATTCTCTTAAGCAGTGTGCACTCTAACATGCCGAGGGAGACTTGCCCTTCCTGTCTCTTTCTCAGAGCGCACTTACCACCACCACCCACCCATCCTTAGCTCACCCCATTTCTAATAGCTCCCTTACCAAGGGCTATAGATGACTAGCTCTTCTTGGTTAGAAAATGGTTGTGTCTTTGGGTGTGTCTGAGGTTGAGTTGGATAGACCAGAACAGTAATCCAGGAAATCTGGGTCAGTCTGAATCAGTGGCTTCTAAGTGTCATTGCTGCATATGAATACCCTGAGATGCTCTGTGCCAATGCAGATCCCAGGGCCCCACTTTAGATCTACAGCATCAGAATCTTGCGGAGATGGGGTATGAACATCTGTAGTTTTAGCAAGATTTCCCGGTGATTCTAGTGCACAGCTAGATTTACGATATCCATTGGCACCTCTGCTGTCAGTCATCTCTTACTTGGTTTGGCTGAGACTCTTAAATAGACCTCAGAGACAAAAGGACAGCCCTGTTACAGTAGTACAATGCTTTACAATATGCAAAAACACTTCCCACCTGTGATTTTATTGAATACTTATGACAGCCTTGCTAGACAACAGGATAATAGGCATAATTATCTCAACCCTGTAGATGAGGAAACAGCCTTGGGGAGCACACAGTCTAAGGTCTCAGTTAATAAGTGACAGAGTAGTAAGTGACATGGTTCCAAAGCCACCTGTTTCACACTTTCTGTCATTTAAACCTTGGGCCTAAGCCTAGGAACAGGACCTGACCTTTCATTGTGGCTTTACCCAGAGACTTCCTAGAAGGAAGACCTGACTTGAGTTCCCAACTGTTGGGATTAGTCCTGGTGTCCCTGCCCTCGGGGCAGAGATTTCTTGAGGATGGAGTGCCATTCATCATTAGGGTATCATTTTCATTTCCTTGTGCCCCAGAAAGCCAGCAGGTGGCAGGGTGGCGTTCCTTACCAGTGCAATGACAGGAGGCCTCTAGGGCAGGTAGATTGACTTTATTTCAGATTTTTAATCAATTTAACTCGTACTAATTGGTTGGATAATGATGTTCTACATTTCCAAAGACATTTATTTGGCATCTACAAAAATCCCACAGCATTTGCTAAGCAGGTGCAACTGAGATCGAAAGAGGAATTTATTATTACGGTTGCTCTTCCTGGGCAGAGCTACCCAGCAGCCCCAGGTCCTGTGGTCTTTTAACTTTTAAGGGGCTTGGGGGGAACAGGTGCGCAGTTCTCTCTGGTAGAATTTCTGGCCATTTCAGATCTGCACTCTTTATCTCGCTAAGCCCTTTCTAATGGGTCGTCAGGATTGGATACTCTACCTTTGAAGCCTTTGTCCATAATGTATGTGTTTTGATGTCTATCCATTCCACAAGCACCTGCAGAAAGAGTATAAGGGAAGAAAAATATGGGTGTGTGTGAGGTTTACTTGGACTGCATGTGTAGGTTTCAATCTTTTATTTGCCTTTTTCTCTTTCTCCCCTACCCAGAAAATAGTTCCTTAATGCTAGAAAATTGTTCTGGGTTTACTTTACTCTAAATCTTTTTGACCGTATAGTAATTCTTAAAAGACTCATAAGCATTAATGGTGAGCTACAGCGCCCCCTGGCATATTCAGCATTCCTTCTCTTTAACCTTCATTCTGAGAGGAATGTTTTACAGGAGGCCATCAAAGACAGTTCTGATGCCACCTACAGTCACTATAGGTGAAGTTCCAGGCTCCAAAAGTATACGATAAGGAATGAAACAGAACCTTTTTTTAGCTTGGGAAGGGTGCATGTTGTTCCAAATCCTAGTTCTTTTGGATTTAATAGGCTGGAAGACTGTCTCTTACCTCTCAGCTCTGGTCCTGCCTCTCCTCTTCTGGATCAGAAGCTTGACTGAGGGGACCCAGAGAGGGAGGTGGACAGGTGACTGAGGTCATCTTTACAGGATATACAGTCATTCCCCATCCACAGTCAGCTTTCTTAGTTATTCTTTCCTTTTTGGATGGACCATTTACACCTAATTGAGAGCTATCTCTGAAAAGTATTATCGGTGTTTTTCAATCTCAAGGATTTCTTTCCTACCTTTCAGTTGTCACAATTTATCCTAGGCTCCCACAGTGCATGGTCCTGAGCTCAAGCCACAGGCAGGACATACAGCTTCAGAAACCAAGCTCAGATTCTCTGCAGCTGTTGATCCCAGAAAAGAAATTGTCTTGCAATTTTAGGCTGGGGCAGTAATGACACTGGCTCAAAGTTGGAGCCATTTCCACACCCTACCCCCACCCCCAGCTTTTGATTGAGGACACAATACTACGCAAGACACGCAACAAGTGCTTACAGTTCGGCTCTGATACTGACCAACCTGTTGCTGTTTAGATTCTCCCCATACCTCTGCCACATGGAGTTCCCAAGTTGAACTGATACGTGTCTACTCTTGTCTGCCTACCTGCCTTCCATACATTGCTGAGTAGTGATAGGGCAAACCAGGTCTAAGGTTTTCTCAGGTTTGCTATTCTGGCCAGTAAATACCTGTGCCCTTCAGAAACATGACTGCAATAGTCTGTATCCCTGGCATTAGGTTAGCACTTTACACCAGACAAGGGCTTCCTTTGTCCTCCCCGAGGGACAGAGGCTAGGCTGTTCATGTTTCTCCTTTTCATATAACAGGAAATAGAGGTCCAAAGAGGGGTTGCGACCACATCAATAAGTGAGATGTCTAGTTGCAACTAGACCTCTCCAAGTATTCTCTCCTATCGGCCACGAGCCTAGTTGGATAAAACCCCCCAATGACTAAGTGGTGGCTCTGGCTACATTGGTCGAAGAGTGAGATCTCAGAGCAGGGAAAGGTCGGGACTGAGCCCCAAGGATGTTCCAATGTGGGAAGAGATACAGGGGGGTGGTAGTGTGTGTGTGTGTGGGTGTGGGTGGGTGTATTTGGTGGGGTTACTAAATGCCCTGGACACTGCCCATGAGCCCCATAGCCAAGAATACAGCCTCCTGGGTACAGGTCCAGGGTCTCTGGAGTCCATGCCTACTCAATCAGCCGATGAATGGGGGAATCATCACTTAATGTTATTGGGTCCAAAGACCTGCAGGGGCTGATAGAGCTATTTCCCTTGAGTTCTAGAAATCAGCTAGAGCTTGAGCTCAGGTCAAGGTTATCCAGTGTACTGAGGTCCTGCCCTAAAGGGACACTTGTAGGGAGCCCACATTCTCTGTTCATTCATAGCTCTTGCTCCTGTGATACCTCTTGAAACTTCTACCCACAGTCTTCATTGCAGGACTGACTTTCCAAGAATCCTTTTTGCATATTTGCCAGGCTACCAAATTTGAACATAATACATAAGCACAGAGGATATTTGTTGACACATCCTGCCCCAACTTCTCCGATCCCCATGGGACAGCCCTACCCTAATATCTGGGAGAGTTTAGCCTAGGCCACTGGTGGGTCTGGGGGACATTGGGCTTTTGGGTGAGAGAACCTTCTGTTTGCTATCCACACTCAGATGACCCAGATAACTCCAAAGATGTTGCCATCCTCAGGTCATTTCTCAATGGTTTTGAGTTGTATTCTGTGGACTGCAGGGATTA
The DNA here is from genome assembly GCA_004026665.1 of Murina feae. Taxonomy (NCBI): domain Eukaryota; kingdom Metazoa; phylum Chordata; class Mammalia; order Chiroptera; family Vespertilionidae; genus Murina; species Murina feae. The sequence goes on along the minus strand of PVJC01008691.1, from coordinate 25,514 downwards.
CAATTATGTTGTGTCCCCTTCCTCTAATTCCAGCTGTAGTTTGTCCACATCCACTGACCATGATGGGAGCAGACAGGTCTCATTTGTTAGGGAATTGGGATTGTAGACTTAATCATGTTTGGAGAGAGGGGGGTTTCAATGGGGAGAGTTTTGGGATGAATGGGGATGGGTCAAGCGAGGGGCAGGAATGGGAGGTAGGGCCAGTGCCGAGTCTGGACTGGTATGAGAGTCTTAGGAATAGAGGGTAGGGCTGGGGTTGTCTAACCTGGTGAGTGTGGCTCAGCGGGGTGGCTGAGGTGTCTAAGTTCAATGTAGAAGTCCTCTGGCGGGTACCTGGCCTCCAGGGCACTGATCTGGAAATGGGAGTCTAGTGAGAGGAATGACAGGGAGGAGCCATTATTCCTCAGGCCCTGGTTTGGCAGGGGAGGGGATGGGGGTCTGAGGGTCTTGGCAGGGCAGGCTGGAAGGAATCAGGGCCCCAATGTGTAGCATCCAAAGGGGCTGGGGCCAGCAGGACCATGGGGATTTGCTAGAGCTGAGGCCATTGGCCTTGCTTCCCCACCCCTCTACTTCTACCCCCATCCCACCCCTTATAGGAATTGGGGTCCACTAGAATAGTGGAAGAAACCCTTGAAAGGGGTACCTTGTTAGGGCTTGGGTCAGACAGGGGTTCCTTTTCTAGATGGTGAGTGCATCTTTGGCTTCCATCTGGAATCTCCATACCTGGAGCTCCAGTCATCTCTTTCCCTGGGTCTCAGCCACCCTCTCCCTACCCCCTAATATAGGAATGAAGAGGGTCCTGGGCTCCATTTGCTTATAAGTCTGAAATAGGCCCCCTTCTTTCTGGGAGGAAATCATGCTCAGGATTCATCTACTAACCCTCTCTCTTAGAGCTAGGACAGGGCCCCCTCAATGCAGAGAAGGGGAACAGGGTAGGACATGATGGCAAGGGACCATACTCAAACCACTACTGACCTAACACGTTCACAAAGCTGTAAGGGGTCCAGCCTGCTGTATCTCTGTCAAGGGACTTGTTACTGAGCTGTTTGGAAAGTACGAGAGCCAGTTAATACCTAGTGCCTGGAGGTGCCCCCTGCCCAGACTTCACTCTTCCCAGCCTTCACTCTTCCCAGCCTTGTGCACCCACCTATATCCTAGTGTTGAGGGAAAGGGAGAGCTAGGTGTTCTGTGAGAGGCTACCTTGGTGTGGCTGATGGCAGCAGAGCAGAGCATACACCAATTTAAGCTGCCTGGCTGAAGCTGTAGGGTTTCCAGGTCTTTGGGGAAAAGGAGGGCAGGGGAAGGTCCTCCCAAGGGCAGAGAACCTGCCTGAACTATGCTGATTCTGACAGGGGAAGTAGGTGGGTTCTGGCACTCTTCACCTGCAACATGAGGCCATCTCCAGCACAGGATGGTGCTGAGGCTGCCTGCAACATCACTGGCACCTCTGCCACTAGACTGGGGTTGAGTGTGAGAGTCTCCCTTTCTTATGACCAAGGGAAAACTTTAGGGTACAGTGTCCTTATGGTGCAATCTTTCCTCTTCCTGCATTTTCATAGCCATATGAGGCAAGGATGGTTGTCCTGCTTGTGGGTCCTGCACTTGGCTACACAAGGACAGCTCTGTGGCAGAACTGGGTCTACAACTCAGATGGTCTCAGCTCTGGGATCCACATGCATATTATCTCATCACAGGTGCCTGCTTTTGCTGTATATGTCCTATCTGCCAGGCTAAGGGGTCTTGGACCACACAGAGCCACTTTGGACCCTGGGATGAGGTGAGCCAGAGAGTTAATAGTGGGCTCTTCTGCAGGAATTCCAGCACTTTACTGAAAGTGGCTGACACTTTTCTATTAGAATGAGACCAAGAATGACATAGCCACAAAAGACCTTGGCATCCCTGGCATCCTCTGTCTTTTACCTGCTGCAGCCTTGACAATGTGGCTCTAGTTAATCAAGGGCCTCCTTCTGGGAAATGCGATTCCTTTCCCTTAGCTTTCAGCTCCTCAGATAAGCCTAAAGCTGAAGCTGGGAATGGGGATCCGAGCTATAGGGCTGTGTATGGAGCTGATGGCCACAGTCCTTGCATATAGGCCTCGAGGCATCCTGTGTGCAGCACTCCCTTGGAAAATCAGAGGTGTGTGGCTTTGGAGTGTTGGCTTGATAGTGGTTGTCCTTGGTTGTACAGTATCTGTCTAGGGAGTTCAGGCTGCATTGCTGTGAGTTCTGTGGAACAGACAGGTAGAAAGGATTCCCTGATCTCTAGGGCAGAGGCCTGGAATATGAAAACTGCTCCTGTCCATGTTCCTGGCAGGGGTGTTATAGGAAGCCAGGAGTCTGGGCCTGCTATTGTGTGTATATTTGTAGGTGGGTGTCAGGAGGTATGGGCAGCATGAGCCTGTCAAACATTGTGGTCCTTGAGGCTGTTCTTCCTCATTTCTGAACCTCCCACTCTGCCAGGTATGGGTCCTGGTACACCAGCAGGGCTCACTACACATGTGTTCTGAGACATCCTTGTCCAAGGGCCTGTAAGATGACATCTTGCCACTAGCCTAGGGTATGCTCGGAGCTGTGAGGGAAGGCCCACAGGACTCACTGTTAACGAGAACGCTAACAATGGCTGATGTTTGGGTCCCGCATCCTTTGCATTAGATCTGATACAATAAATGATTGTGTACTGATGACGTGTAGTATGTCCAGGTACAAGGACATCAGCTGGTTACCTGAGTAATAGTGGTTACTCTCTAATGTGCTGATTGATACATGGTATTGGTAACCTACTGCAGTGATTGGTGGTTCGTGGTGTAGTATTTTGATTACATGTGTTAACATGTGGCAAAAGTGGCTACATGGTGTTCATAGTTATGTGACAAGGTTACACATGATTATATGATCACATGACTTGGTACCAACTGCACACAGGGTGTGGGGGTTTATGTTATATTGAGTGATGCTGTGGTTAGTTACGTGTGATTCCTATTGGTTACATGGTGCTTGTTGGCTCCATGTAACCTGCAGGTTTCCTGTTACATGCTCACAGAGTGTTTACATGTCCCATGGACCACAGGGCTGTGTTTAATGTATTGGCAGTTAGTTCCAGGGGGACCTTCCAGTGTGTGTTGGCGGGGAGGAGGGGTTACAGTTCTTTCCTGGTCAGAGGCGAGGACTGAATGGGTGGACAGTGGATAGGGGCTGGGGAGTTAGGGGCCCGGTACCTTGGTGGGGCTGTTCCTGTCCAGAGTGCTGGCCTGGCTGGTGGCAGGCCCCCCGCACTCCAGTGCGTAGTAGCTGGAATTGGAAAAGCACTGGGCATGGCTGCTACTTTGAGACAAATCTGGGAAGAGAACAAGTTTCCACATACCATCATACTCCTGCCCCTGGCATGAGATGCCCCAATACTAATGCTTGGGCTGGGCAGCCTTGAGAGTGCTCTGCAAAGGGATAGCCAAGTCCTCCATCCCTCAAACTTTTGGCATCCACTACCCCTACTGAAATTTGTGGAGCCTGATTTCCCCTTCCCTTGCGGTCGCCTTCCCTGAAGCATGCAGGATGCACGGTAATGTTGCCAGTGTGGAGGGTGGCACCAGGAGCATGGATGAAGAAACATTGGCCTTGACAGCCTCACTTGTCCCCCAGTCAATACTTGGGGCTGTGCTGATCCTCTCCTGCCTCCCCCCAGGTTAGATCCCAGTAGTGAGGCCATAAAGAGAAACCCACTCCCCTTGGCTCCAGTCCTGCCCTCCTGCCCTGTGGACTCCAGTGGAATGGCAGAGGGAAACCTGGCCGACCTTGCTTATTATAGTCATAGAAGAAAATCCCCACATCTCTGGGCTTGGGCTTTCATCAGAGGATGCCTGCTTTGGCTGAAACCCTGGGGTGGGAGTAGGGAGGTGGCGGGATTGCAGGCCAGGGACTCTGAAGGTAAGATCTGTATCTGGGCCACCTCCATCTATCCTGTCGCACCTAGCATGGAGCTGGGCACACGGTAGGCAACATGGAGCAGGAAAGGGTTCACGTGATGTTGGTTTTGTAAATACAAGATGTAGGAGGCTTCAGATCAGCCATGAGCAGTGGGGCCAGCTGGAGTGAGCTGTCATCCTTGTGCTCAGGGCTGAGGGCAATTTCAGAGCATTTCAACCTCTTTTTAACTAAATATGAAGCAAAAAGCCTTCCTTATTTCTAAGGCAGCAGTCCAGGGTTGAGGGGAGAGGAAAGATCTGACCAATAGCCACCCCTCTCCCCTCCCTGCCCCAGACTCCTATGGCTGATGTTTGGGAGTTACCACATTTATGGACTGAGTTCCAATGGGCCTGGTCAGAGGGACGTTGCCCACACTTTCAGATCTCCCCCAAGTCAGGCACAATCCCCTTGGGGCTCTCCTGACTCTGGGAACCGGGAAGGGAGGTTTACTCTCAAACCTTCACCCAAAGAAGCAAAATTGGGACAGTGTCCTGAGTTGTCACAGCCATCAGGCTGGGGAGAGGTTCCCTGGAGAGTTTAGGAAAGTTGCTATTTAGGTGGGTGCTCTTGTGGCTGAAGGATGGGAAGGTCTGGGAAATGGAAGGAGGCTCCTAATCACAGGCACTCAGAGCTGGGGGCCCAGGAAATGACACCCCATGGGACTGCATCTACCTTTCTCAAGTGGGCTCCTGCTCTCCACTCCCATCATCTCTCTAGGGGAGTCTGAGAATCCAGCCCCCACCACCCACCCTGCAGGCATGACCACCCACTTAGAGCAGTAAACTCAGGTGCTCCCAAGGATATGTTGTGGCTCTTCCTGGGTGGTATGTGTGAGGGAGATGGGAATGCTGGGGCATAGTCCTTACCTGAGAGGGAGTAGTCGGTGCTGGTCATCCTCATGGCAGGTGTGTAGGAGACGCGGGGAGCCAGGTCGCGGCCCTTCTCTTTCTGCCGGCGTCGGCGCCAGGCAAAAAGGCCCAGCAGCATCACCATGAGGAACAACAGGAGGACAATGCCTGTGACAGCACCCACTGAGTGCCGCTCTGCACCCAGCGCTGGGCTGATCTTGGTGTAGGGATTCAGCTCCTCCATCATGAGGGCGGCTGTGGGTGGAGGGAGGGCCTCAGCTGGGGCGCCTGCTGGCTCTTCAGATCTCTGTGGGTCCTGGACTTGTAACACTAGGAGGCTTGGTTCTGGTCCTGGCCCTAGTCTTTAATTCCCGTGGTCCCAACCCCTTACTGTGCCTATTTCTTCAACTGCCTAAAAGTGAGTGGAGTCTTAGGGAACTCCCCAGGGATAAATGTGGTCATGGATCGGAAACAAAACAATGTTTGAATATTTTACTCTTCTTCAAAGAATAAGTTAGATGGTAACTCATTTAACCTTCCCAGCAGCCTGAGGAAATAAGGACTGTTTAATTCTTTCTCTTTCACAAATGGAGAAATTGAGTCACTGAAAGGTTAGGTAACTTGCCCAAGATCAACCAGTAATTGGTAGTGTCAGGTTTCTCATGCGTCGGAAAAACTGGACTCAGCCCCTCTCCCTGCTTACTAGCTGTGTTTCTTAGATGTGACTTAGAGAGTCCTCAGTTGACTCAGTGATCGCATCCTCTGCAGGGGACTGTGAGGACCACCTGACAGACGGGCAGTGAGAGCTCTGAATGCTGCACCAGTGTGCCCGTGCTTACTGCCCACAAAACCCCTCTTGATACATGTGTGGGCTAACAGAATGCAGTGAACATGGTTTTGATCCCTTTTCTGTCATGTGGATAACTGAGGCCATTCTTATTCCCCATTTCCTTAGAACCAGTAGCAATATAACGCGCTACCTGTTGGCAGCACTTTACAGAGGGGTTTATGTGTACAAAACCGTTTCTCAAGGACTCCCATTATCTCAACTTGGTCGTCCCAACTGCCCTATGGGGGTCTTCAGACTGCAGACCTGGAGTCAAGGCTGAGCCCCTTCAGGCTCCTTGGCTCTCGGTGGAACCTCGTGCCATGACGGAAGACAAGGGCTAATCTACTCTTTCCACTTTGCATGTGAAATAACAGGCCCAATAAAAGGAAATGACTTGCCCAAGGACACCTAGCAGGTTGACCAGAATTTGGCAGATCTTCAGATGTCCTGGTGACTTCCCCAGCACTAGTTTGTGGTTACCCTTGCTTGGTTCACAGGAAGCTTGCCAAGGATGAGCACTGTGAAGCTGAGGCTGCCTGCTCCATCTGCTCTCCAGCATCTGGAACCTCCTCCCTCTCCTCCAAACCCACCTTACTTCCTTCTCTGCCCAAAGGTGAATAAAATCACAAAGTGTCCTTATACAATCCAGTTGTTCCTGTTGGGATCTCCCTAATGCAGCGGTTCTCAACCTGTGGGTTACGACCCTTTTGGTGGTCGAACGACCCTTTCACGGGGGTCGCCTAAGACCATCCTGCGTATCAGATATTTACATTACGATTCATAACAGTAGCAACATTACAGTTATGAAGTAGCAACGAAAATAATTTTATGGTTGGGTCACAACATGAGGAACTGTTTTAAAGGGCCAGAAGGTTGAGAACCACTGCCCTAGAGTCTGCCACAGCCCCTTGCTGGAGACTCTGCCATCTGTGTATTACCTTGGTCACACCTGATTCCTTTGAATCCAGAGCTGCAGTAACAGGTGCCAGTGACGTGGTCACAGGTGGCATTGTTCATGCACTCACATAGCTGTTGACAGCCATAGCCAAAGGTTCCTGGGGCACATCCTGTGTAACATGAAGAGTTGGGGTAGACAGTGAGATGCAGCCACACACCAACCTCCCGTCCATATGTGGGCAGCTCTGCCTCACAGTCTGGAACTTACTTCTCTAGCTCCCACTGTGCTTCGTTCAATACTTAGGGGTAGACAGCACCTCTACCCCTGAGCTGGGGGACACTCACCCCTATTTCCTTCTCATTTAACACATTTATACAGTATCCCACACATGCCAATCCCTAAGCTGGGTGCCGTAGGGGCTGCAAAGAAGGATTGAACAAGGTCTGCCTCCCTCATGACCCCTCAGGCTTCTGCTGTGCCTCAACAATCCACCATCCCCACCCAACTGGAGGAAGAAACCAAACACCAACGTAGGCATGATCTTCAACGACTTTCCTTGGGAGTTATTCCAGAAGTCAAGGGATCAGGGTGTGGAGCCCAGAATGGGGGGGGCGGTGCATGAAGAGGGAGGCATTCCCTGTGGGAGGCTGGGGCCCGGCCCTGACACCCAGGGGCATGGGTTGGAACAGCTTACTCTGCTCGCAGTGTTTCCCGGTGAAGCCTGTGCGGCAGGTGCACTTGCCGCTGATGTGGTCACAGCTGGCACCATTCTGACACTGGCACACGCGCCCACAGTCCTTCCCATAAAATGCTGCTGGGCAGCCTGGAGAAACAGGGTGGGGGCAACTGCGGAGGTGCAGCTGGGACCAGACCTATCTCCTGCCACCTCTCTCTGAGCATGGGGTGAAGACTAGTGAGACCATGCACCTGGGCCATTTCCACATTCTGAACCCTCACACTGAGGGGGTGGCCAGGCCTTTGGACAAAGGTGTCCTGGAACAAGAAGCCTGGCTGGGGTCTCCTGGCTGTGTAGTAACAGGCCACTCTTCACTCCGGCCCCCACTGTCCAATCTGCCAGCCCTGACCTCACAGGACTCTGGGCTCTAACCCCTGAATCCAACCAAGCTTCTCAATCCTAAAGGTGGGAGTGCTTCCAGCCCAGAGGCCCTCTCTCCCCAGCCCTTGGACCCCCACCTCCTTCCACCTTCCACGGAAGCCCTGAACAATGCCCAAGGCCGCCACGGGATTCCGATGAGCTGGCGGCCAGGAGGCGGAGCTTACGTTGCGTGCAGAAGAGTCCGGTCCAGCCTGGGGTGCAGTGGCAGGCCCCATCCTCCGCGCTGCAGTGCGCCCCATTGTGGCAACTGCATGTGTGGAAGCAGGCAGGGCCCCAGAACCCAGGTGGGCAAGCTGGGGGCGGGTGGGATGGGAGGGTAAGGGCAAAGCAGAGAGGAGCAGAGGAAAAGGAGGGAGAGGATGGAAGGGTACACGTCAGGGTCAAGATGCCAGGATGCACCCAGGTGGCATTTTCTGACTTTGGGGAGTAGAGGGGGGTTACTGTATTCCCAGAATTCCTCTGCTCACTTGGCCCAGTCACCCCACTCAGCTCTGAGGGCTCCTTAAACCTTCCCCCTTGGGACTGACTGATTTGGAACACACACACACATACCCCCCACCCCCAGTGCACGATTGAAATTGCACGAGGAGGCGCCCCGCCAGCACACTGGGCTGCTCCTGACCCCCATAGCACTGGCCACCACGTTGTGTTGGCTGGAGTGGGATGTGCTCTGAGCCACCGGGAACACACCCCTGGCCGCTGTGTTGTGTCTGCTGGGGTGGGGCCAGGCACTCCTGTGTGTTGTGTCTCCACTCTGGCTACCCCCAGCCCCAGCCTCCCCAGGGCCTGCTGGGGTGGGGGCAACATGCAGTCCCCTCCCGCCCATCTGCGTGCAGCTCCTGAGTGGTCGTGATGCTCAGCTAATTAGCATAGTCCCTGTTTATATAGATAGATGTGTGTGTTAAATTGTAAACATCCTACTTTACTATATGAATACTGTGCGCTAACTTCCCCATGAAGATGGGAACTTCCCCAGGGTAGGAACTCTGCTCTTTTGGCTGGTGAGCTCCCTGAGGATGGCACCTGTGTCTCCATCAGAATGGAAATTCTCTCAGGCCAGACCATCTAACTGGGACCTCCCTAAGGGGTACGGGCTGGGTCTCACCCATCAGCCAAGGAGCTACACGGAGCAGTTAGACTGGATACACCTTACATGAACAGCCCCCATAATGCCCTGTTTAGGCTTAATAAGTGCCCATGACCATTCACATGGGACACCCGCAGGATGCCCTCACCCCTTAAGGTGACTGACCTGGCCTCACCTCACTTCCCTACTCCCTCACTCTAACATGCCAGTCAGTCCTTGCCCCCTCTTCTCTCCATCCAAACATAGGGTCTATTCCTTGCTCAGGTGCTGATGGAGTATTAATTTTCAGTATTAACAATATTAATGGTACTACCAATAATATTAATACCTTTGATACTGGCAGTTGTTAATGCCAGTGATCAATCCTAATAATTCATCATATTAGCTAGAGAGCTAAGCGGGCCTCAGGTGGATAGTCCTATCACAGGAGATTTCAGCTCTGGCAGGGAGAGGCACCAATGCCAAGGAGTGGGGTGATTGGGGGCCTTACCTGGGGTCGGGGTCATTCCCAGGAAGCAGCAGCTTACCCTGTGAGCAGTCCTTGCCAATCCATCCAGGGAAGCACTGGCAGGAGCCATCGATGGGGCTGCAGGTCCCATTGTTGGCACAGGAGCAGAGCTGGGCACAGTCCTGCCCAAAGTGCCCTCCAGCACATACTGTGGGCACAGGATAGCTTGGTACCTGCCCTTCCATCAATACCCAGACCACCACCCACAGCTGCATTCCCAGAAGTTTCCAGACTACAGCCATGATAATCCTGGTCCATTTAGGAACTGCCTACCTCAGTCTTCCAACTGCACAGGAATGTGCCCCCCCCCCCTCGTGCCCACAGCTACATCCCCTCCAGCAGAGGAACCAATTGAAGCCCGTGGGGTAGGATCAGTTGACTGAGGTCTCAGACACAAGCGGGGAGCTGGGAATCCCACCACTGCACCCAGCCAGTGCTTCCCACACTGCTCCACAGCCTTCTGCCCTCCGTTACCACACTCTTGCCAATATTACTAATCCCATAGCCATGAGGGCAGAAGGAGAGGGACAGGTGCAGAAGGCAGGTCTGTCTGTTGTTTATTGGAGGTCTAGCTCTGAATGTCTATCCCTGTCCACCTATTTCCTCTGTTTCTTCAAATCTGACCTGTTCCTCAAGCCTCAGCTCAGCCCTGTCCTCAGGAGAGCCCCCTGGGTCCACGGGGAGCTCTCACCAAGCTTCCAAGGTATTTCCACCCTGAGTTGCTTGTAGGATTTGGTGTCAGCCCCTCCCAGAGGAGTCACTCATTGGCCCCTGGAAGAAGGGCTAGTTTTCTCAGCTAGGCCACAAGCAACTTTAGGACTTCGTCTGAGTGTTAATCGAACACCTACCTCCTTTTCATTTCCCCCTGCAACCCATCCCCCACCTTCTTCCTACAGCTTTAGCTCTCTGAAGCAGTTGTCTTCATGGCACACCTGAGCGTTGCGTGGCATCCTCAATGGCTCCCCGGTGCCCCAGAATAAAATCTGGATCCTGGAGATCGGCACTCAATCTACCCCATCCAGATACACGAGCCACTAATTCACACACCACTTTCCAAATGCACCTCATGCCTATCTTCACTCCAGCTCTTCCCTCCCTGACCCTCATTCCAGCTGTAGAAATCCTACCCTGCCTACAGGACTCATCTTAAGTGCCACCTACTGCACTGTAAGAGGTGGCTAGTCCTTCAATATCAATTTTCTTCTTCCTTAGTAGAGTCTCGAGTTTCAGCTGGGCCCATGGCTCCCTGGAATAAAGCATTTATTTCTCTGGCTCCTACATAGAGTGGTGTGGCCATGGGACTACACTCTGGCCAATGGTAAGTGGAAATGTGTGTCTCTGCCTGTTCTCCTTGTTGAAGGATAATGTGGATTATGGATAAGAATGCTGGGTGAGATGATTGGAGCTCAAGCAGCCATCTTTCATCAGACATGGAAGCCATGTGCTGAGATGAGAATGGCTGAACAAGAGAGAAGGAGCCTGGGTCCCTGACATCTTTGTAAGATACCCTACCATTCCCCAGTGGCCAACTTCTGGGTCTTTTCCCTGTTTTGTTTTATTTTTAATGTGTAAGGGACATAATGTTTGTCATTTTCAAACCAGATATTTTGGGTTTTTATGTCAACTACTAGAGGCCCATTGCACAAAATTCGTGCACAGGGGGGCGGGCATGTGTTCCTCAGCCTGGCCTGCACCCTCTCCAATCTAGGATCCCTAGGGGGATGTCAAGCAGTTGGACATCCCTCTCACAATCCAGGATTGCTGCCTCTTAACTGCTTGCCTGCCTGCTTGATTGCCCCTAACCACCTCTGCCTGTCGCCCTGATGCCCCTAACTGATCCCCTGCTGGCCTGATTGCCCCCTAACTGCTCCCCTGCTGGCCTAATCACCCCGAACTGCCCTCCCCTTGCCGACCTTATCTGCCCTAACTGCTCTCCCCTCCCGGCCTGATCTCCTCTAAGTGCCTTTGCCTCAACCCCCACCACCATGGCTTTGTCTAGAAGGATGTCTGGAAGATGTCTGGTCTAATTAGCATATTACCCTTTTATTGGTGTATATATAGCTGAACTCAATCCCACCTGCTTCACTTACTCTTCTCTGTTCTGGGGGGCTATTTGTTTCTGTTGGAGCTTCTAGAACACCCTGCTAGTTTCTTCCCTGGTCTTCTGTTACTACGGCTTATGAGCCTGTTTCAGGCCAGGCCTGGGTTCTACCCAGGTTTGTGTCCCCCACAATGCCTGGAGAAACAACAATCTCTTAGGCACAGTGGCTGTGTGTGTAGAAATATACTGGCCACCTTTCTCCCCACTCGTCTCCCACGTTCTGCTGCGAAAGGCAGTGCTTAAAAATGTCCCCTCTAGCCCTAGCTGGTTTGGCTCAGTGCATAGAGTGTCAGGCTGCAGACTGAAGGGTCCCAGGTTCAATTCTGGTCAAGGGCATATGCCCAGGTTGCAGGCTTGATCCCTGGTGGGGAGCGTGCAGGAAGCAGCCAATCAATGATTCTCTCTCATCATTGGTGTTTCTCTCCCTCTCTCTTCCTCTCTGAAATCAATAAAAATATATATTAAAATCAATCAATCAATCAATTAAAAAAAAATGTTCCCCTCTAGACTCCAGGCTTTGTGAGGGCAGGAACTTGGCTCTCTTGCTCTTTGTTGGGTCTGAGTGCCCAGCACAGTACTTGGTATGCAGCAACCACTCAGGAAATGTTGCAGAATGGCCAAAATAGGCCCAGGAGCAGCCACCTTCCAGTAGTTTCTGTTAGAAACTCCTGTCCCTTTGAGCTCCTCTCAGTTCAGCATACTCTCCTCAAAGCCCAGTGCCAGAAGCCCTATATCCTCTAGGCTTCTTTGCATTCCTGTTATGGGGGAGGATCATAGGGAGGTCTTGATTCTTGAAGAGAAGCAACTTCTCCAGGGCCCAGGCCTCTCAAACCTTTGGGCTACACTCTCCTTTATGCAACACTGCCTGGCACCCATATTGCTAGCCCTTCCCCAACCAGATATCGGTACCTAGGATCTGTGCCTCGGATCATTGTCTGCTCTGTCTCCCCTGGACACGATCAGTGGCTGGGACAAATAGTAAAAACAGCGTGGTGCGTCCCACTCTCCCGGTCGAAAGCCTTGGGCTTAAGTTTTATGTGTTCAACAAGCCCTTCCATGGCACCTCTGTGCCCCAAACACTATTCAAAGTGCTTCAAAAATGTGAGTTCAGTAAACCTGGTAACACTCTCATTATTCTATATTTTCATTATTATTCCTTTTTATTAACTCTATTTCAGATGAGAAAACTGAGCAACTGAGAGGTTAAGTAACTTGCCCAGGTCACACAGTTAGGAAGTTCTGTCACTGGCTAAGGACCTTTGAGCAAACCACATCACTCCTCTCAGTGTTTCCCCATCTTTGAAATGGGGATTTTAGCCTCAGGCTGTGGGTTAATAGCTATGGGCAGGGTGGCTGATTGGGGCCCTGTGCTCCTGGTAAAACCCCTACCCTAGTTCCTTCCAGGGCAGGTCCACTGCCTGGAGGATGATAAACATCTCTCCTCTTTGCAGTTCAGGCTCTGGCTTCAGCTTCCTGAAAAACATGCAGTCCAGGCCCTCTGGGAGGTGTTGATTTGGGGAACTCATACCCCCCCCCCCCCGCCGTCCTGGTTAGAGCTTTCCACTCCCCCCATCTCCAAAATGAGCTCTGAGCTTCTCCAACAAGACCATCGTATCTTTGAAGTCTTTGTCACAGACACAAATCTTTGACAAATCCACCCACAGAACTGCTAATGCGATTAGTATAATACATTAATTGGGCCACTTCTTAGCTGAATTGAGAGTGAGGCAGAGAGAGGAGCGTTGGAGAGAAGGGGGGCTGGTGAAAAGAAAACATCTGGTTATATTTAATCTATGTTTAATGATTGTGCATGAGCAATGTCTGTAATTTGTAACGCGCTGGAAAGCTGGTCATTAGAAAGTGTCAGTTCAATTTTTTACAAGGTTTGAGACTTAACCAGGGCAGTTGCCATTAATAGCAAACTCTAATAGATCTATATGTGGAAAATACACATTAGGCCAGTGGGCGATAAATCAGACATCACAGGATCTGAGAGTTACTCCTCGAGCTGCTTAGGTCCTAATTCAGACTCTGCCTCTCTGTATTGATGGCGGGGTCTCTGGTGTTTAATAAGTAAACCTCGATGTGTCAGGTTATGATTAAGCTGTCCTAGGAGGGCTGCAAGCAAATGAAACTGTCACATATGTTTCCCTTGGGCCCAAACTTCTCATGACCTCAGAGCATCATGGAGTCAACTTTTCACTCATACATATTAACGGCCCATCCACTTACAAAAATAGCCCAGCTCAGTGGTGATTATTCATCAAAAGAATCAGTTCCCTGGGAGGTAGTGAGCTCTCAATGGAAGTACTTAAGAAGAGGCCAAATGAGATTCCTGCACAGGTGACCTTGACGTTGCTTTTAGCTCTAAGTTTACCTTAGTCTAAGATCCCTTCCCTCCTTCCAGGCTAGAGTGCAAATTCTGTAACCCTGTGTTCAGAGCTGTTTGTTCCGAAGGCCCCGACCACCTCCTCAGCCCTTTGCCAACCCCAGCTCCGCCATCTTCCAGCCATTCCCTACTGCTGGATGGTCGCATGTCCGTTCCCCTGTGCTTTGCCCAGGCTGTTTCCTCTACCCGAATGCCTTTCTTCCTTCTCTGCCTTTCGAGCTGAGGCCCAGCATGGAGCCATCTCCCAAATGCACACTGCCCTGGGGACACTAAGCTGGGGGCTGCAGTAAGCAGTGGTGTGTGCTGGCGCCAGCTTCGACCTTTGTGCTGTTGTTAAATATTCAGGATTTCTGTGACAGGTGTTAAACCACTGGAATCAGCCATAGTGGGAATATTTTATAGAAAATTGCAAACGTTATAAATCAGAGCTCTCCCCCACAGAGAGCCATGTTAGCAGCACACCAAAGCAAATAAGCTTTGAGTGGCAGGGGTTGGCTAGAGTTGGTGTTGGGAAGGATTCCGCAGCTGAGGCAGGAAAGGGGGTGGTGTGTGATTAGTGATGTTGGCCTGAGTGCGAGGGGAGGAGGACTGCAAAGTTGCCATCTCCCGCTGAAGCCAGAACCAACTCCTCGGAGCTCCCACAGCTTTCTCTGCCTCTACCATTCGGCCCTCATATAAGCCATGAGGACCTCACCTATGCTTGTTTTATTTGTCACCCATTTAGCATGGCCTTTGGCATCAGAATTTGTTTCTTGCTCTGCCACTTGCTAGCTGTGAGACCTTCAAGAAATGATTTAACCTCTCTGAGCCTGTGCTTCTAACTGCATCATGGCTTTATCTTATGCCTTGTGGCGCCTACGTCTAAGAAAGGTAGGCCCAAGCCCTGAAGAGGCAAGGAGCTGCCTCCACAGATTATGATGAGACTCCCAAACCCCCCACTCCCATCCAGGACTCCTCACCTCCCTGGCTCCCTCCCCCCTGAGACAGTACCTTGGTTGCAGAGGGCTCCGGAGAACCCGGGGAGGCACTCACAGACGCCGTTGATGTGGTGGCAGGGCCCGCTGCTGTGCACGCAGAGGGGGCATGGCTGGGCGCAGCTGTGGCCATAGAACCCAGGGGGGCAGACTGGGGGGGGATGGGGAGATGTGGTCAGCAGCCCAAAGGGCCTCAGCCAGCCCGGTCACCCTTCCAGTTCCACCTAGTGATGAAGGGAGGCTCCTCAAAAATACAGGGAGAGCCACACCCTCCACACCTTGGAGGGCCTGTCTCTGTGTAGAGAAGAGCTGTAGTCTGGTCCTCTTTCCACTGAGGGGCTGGGAGAGAGGGGACTAGAGGAAGGGCAGGACTAGTTCTAAATGGGAACGGATGGGAGGATGAGGTGAGGTCTGAGGATGGAGAAAGGGGGCTCAGCTTTACTTCTCTGGCATAAGGGTCCTCGGAAGCCAGGAGCACACTCGCAGCTCCCATCCTCTGGGGAGCAGGAGCCGCCGTTCTCGCAGCTGCAGGAGATGGAGCAGTTGGGGCCCCAGTGACCAGGTGGACACGTGCTGTCACAGCGGATGCCTGTGGGCCAGAGGCAGACACAGGTCAGCAGTAAGAGGGGTAAGGGAAAAGGAAGAACAGTGGGCCCGGCTGGCGTGGCTCCGTGGTTGAAGGTCAACCTATGAACCCAGAGGTCGTAGTTCGATTCCTGGTTGGAGCACATGCTTGTGTTGTGGCCAATACCCAGGGTGGGTGTGCAGGAGGCAGCCGATCAATGATTCTCTTATCATAGATGTTTCTGTTTCTCTCTCCTCCCTTCCTCTCTGAAATCAATAAAAAAAAATTTTTTTAAGGAAGAATGGTGGGAAGGAGTACCATGCATTATGAGAGGTGGAGGCAAACAGTGCATCTAGGAATATAGAAGAAAACCCAGCCAAGGCTTGGCCTATCGGGAAGGGCTTCCAGGAAGAGGTGATGCCATAACTGAGTCCTAAGGGCTAAGGGGAAACTGACCAGGTAAAGGGAACCCTATGTGCAAAGAACTGGAGGCAGGAGAGAGAATCATGCCTTGAAAGAAAAAATAGTTCCATGTGGCTGCCCCATAAAGTATAGAATGAGATTTGGCAAAGAGATGCAATTGTGGGAATAAGGGAGCAGAGCACGAAGGGCCTCTTTCACTTTTGACTTACTAGCTGGTATCTAAGGTCAGGCCTGGGAGAAACCAACTACGGGGCATGTGGGTGCTGTTACGGGGTTGCACACTGGGAGGGAGCTGCTTGCCCACCCGTGTTAGCCCAGGAGCCGCTGGTTCTCCCTGGGTCCCAGCCAGCCAGCTCGGGCCCGGGGCCTAGAGAGTAGGCGGGGTCTTTTCAGAACCTTTGACCACAGTCCTTGGTGCAACATGTGTTTTATATCATAGGCGCACACAAATGTATAATAGAAACCAAGCCTTTGAAAAATGACGTTTACTGTGCCTGATATTTCCTCTGCACTGCGATCTATTCATTAAGAAAAAAGAAAGCTGCTTGCGACCAACAAATGGACTTCATGGCCTTCAGCGTGACAAGTGGCGGCCTATGGGGATGGAAAGAGGAGCGAAGCCTCCACAATCTTTTAGAGCTGAGAGGAAATTATGTGTTGGGGGTGATTACCCCTAAAGGCTATGAGGGAGTTTGAAAAGGCCCCAGGCTGGGGCCCCAGCTCTGGAGCGGGGTTTGCTCCGAGGCAGGAAAATCCCACCTGTGTTAATTAGCTGAATGGACCGGCTGGACCCTAGGGACCTGCGTGGCTTTGGAAGGTGAGTATCAGGAGCTCAGAATATCAGAATTAGTTAAAAAATCATGTCTGCCTTGTTATAAGGACAGGGATTTTGAGAGAAAGAGAAAGACAAAGGGAGGAAGACAGGCCCAGTGAACACAGCTAGTCCTAGCAGCGGAGGGAGAGCAGTGCGACCAATTTAGCTGGAATCGTACAAGCCCACCTGGGCTGGCGGGGAGGGGGGGAGGAGCAGGACAGCGAGGGAACAGGCAGGAGGGGAAGCAACAGACTCCACTTGTCCTCCAGTGCCCGTCTAGCCTGGTGCCTGTGCCCTCTCCAGGACACAAGTGTCTGTGTGGAGGGTGAGGGGCAGCTTCTCCCCAGGAAACGGGATCTTTCCCAGTGAGAATCTGGGGGCCACACCCCACCCCTGGATGGAGGCCTCTCCCTGGCGAGTGTTGGGTGCACAGAGGTGAGTCCTGGACCTGCAGCATGGACCGCCTGCAGGGGAGCCTGGGGAAGGGGAAACCAAGAGGAAGCCATGAAGCTGTGCAAAACCAGGAGCTGCCATCTGCCCCAAGGAATTCTTTTGCCCTCGGTTGTTGGAACACACAGGCTGCAGGCTGTAGCCTAGAGACACTGCTTTCCTGGGGGCACATGGACTAGGTGGACTCCCCCATCTGATGGGACCTCTGATCCCGCCTACGCAGCAAATATTCTTGTAGGATGACCAAGCACATGTGTCATAGACCTGGCTCTTTCCTAGAACTATATGCAGACGTTACTATGATTACTAAAGCACACTGCTTGCAAAACACCCTGCATCAAGCAGCCTGGATTTATGGCAGCATGCTGCTATTGTCTCCCCTCAATTGGTGGATATTAAAAGTGCAGCTGCTCTCATGTGTGGGATCCTCAAATTGTTTTCATGTCAGGAAGGGGTCCTTTGTCTTGGACATTAGACCCACAGGGATAAGGTGACTATGCTCAGGTTGCAGGTGGCTTGCCAGGGCCCACTGGGTTCTAGGATTTGGCAATTATTCCATTCTAGGCCTGATTCTGTGGGAGTGGGGCTCATGTTTGAACTTCTTTTATGTCCTGAGAGCCACCTGGAATTTAAGACATTGGGACCTAAGTGGGGAGAAGGGCCCAGGGCTGCCTCTGTGCGGAGTGACCAGTTCTAGAAGGGGACTTATTAGTGGGTCCGAGGGGGGACCTGGTGGGAGCTCTCCAAATGCTGAAGAGGCATAGCTTCATCAGCTACCTTCTCTTGGCCTGTTTTTCCTGTAGTTGAAGTGGGATAATAATTCCCCTGAGAGGTTCCCTCCTCTGCTAACCCCCAGGGAATCTCCCTGCTTCACTTTTCAGGACCTCCACTCATCTATATTGGGGTAAGAATCCACATATTGTGACCTGTAGTTCATGCCCCAAGACCAGCAGCAACTCAGAGCCTTCATCCTTTAGGGTCTCCTCTAGGAAGCCTTCCTGGCTGTCAGCCCAGGGATTCAAGCATCTAATTGACAGTCACCAACACACAGCTTTGTCCCCACCTGATATTGGAATGTTTCGTATATAGGAGCCCTATCTCCCCCGCCAGCCATCTGAAGACAGGGACTCTGTCTCCTGACACTTTGATCCTCCTTCCTTGGTACTTCTAAATGGACGGCTCATTCGTCTTGGTCATTTTTGCATCTCTGGTGCCCAGCACAATGTCTGATACACAATGGGTCCTTAGGGACTGCTGCTCTTTTCGAGCCTTGCCATTCACTATGTGTAGGCCTGACACAGTGCTGGACACACGGTAGCTGCCAAATAAAGACTTGGTGAATGCTCGAGCCAGGAAATGCTACCGAAGGAGTGAATGGCTCCCCTGACAATGGAATCCTGGGTCTTCCATCCCTTGTCTCTAATGTCCCGAGACCTTGGGCAACTCCCTTTCCTTATCTGTAGCAGGAACAGGTTGGACTATTTCCTCTTCAAGGTCTCCTTCATTCTGAGAGGAAACATGTAGTAAGCACCTACTGTGTGCAAGGCAAGATGAATTAGACATGAGGCCAGTCGTCAAGAAGCCTGTAGCTTATGGGGGCAAGGGGAGAAGACATGCACACACTTTGGGCCCAGAAAACCTGGTGCTGCGCCAGACTCAAGCAATACGCCAGGGGCTGGGGCCTGTCCCTCAGCCCCTCCCTATCTCGCCTCAGTCCCCTTCTGCATGATAAACCCCAGGACATCAATCGCTCCTTTGAAATGTCTTCAGGACCATGTTTGGGGAAATTAGCTTTAGAACAGCAGCGGCTTCACTGAAAGGCTGTCCATCAAAGACAGAATTTCTAAGCACTAGAGGTCATTAAAATCTTATTGGCGCATCTGAAATTAAGGCAATGAAAAATTAAAGTGGGTTTCTACTTGGCTCCACTTAGAGTCTAAGGTGCCAACGTCCTGAAGGGCAGGGCAAGGGGAGCCAGGTCGAAGATTCTGCCGAGGAGGCAATGTCCCTGGCCCTGTGCTGCTCAGAAACTTTCTGCTTACAGAGAACAGAGGCTGCTCAGCGGCCGGTGTGAATTATTTATCCGAGGACATCCGCTGCCAGCAATGCCTGCATTTCCTTCTCCTGGGGCCTGGCTAGTGGCTTCATTCACACAGTATATCATTAGTCAGCACTTCCTGTATTCAAGGTTTACATTTACTGAGCAGTTACTATGTGCCAGGTACTGTTAGCACTTACAGGTATTAATTTATTTAAGTTTCAAAAGGACCCTGTTGTTACAAGGATTAAAATTATCTGCATTTTATGAATGGAGAATCCAGGCCCTGAGCGGTTAAAGGAGCTGCCCAAGGTCACCAACCCGAACAGTCTGGCTGCGCTCTTCACCGCTGTATTATCCATATCGCAGTGTGCGGCAGTCAGTGGATACAGTGGTGAACCAGGCGGATATGGTCCCTTCCTCCATAGAGCTGATGGTGGAGGGGAGGAGGCAGATAATAAACAAATAGCTACTAATCTGAGTTCAGTGACAATTGCGGTTCGTACTGCAAAAGGAAAAATGTATATGAGAATAAATAAAAGTAAGGCGGTGGGTGGTAGCTGGGGGAGAGAGCCTTGCCAAAGGAAATAACCTTGGAGTTGAAATCTGGTGGAGGAAAAGGCGTTATCAGGCACAGAGACGGAGAGAGTGATCCAGGCAGAGGGACTATGGGTAGGAAGGCCTGGAGGCAGGAAGCTGGAATACTGAGTGATGGGAGGGGGCAAAGGAGAGGTAGAGGAGTTGGGCAGGCCCCAGTTTCATGTGGGCCCCAGGCTACCTTAAGGACTCTAGATTTTATATGAATGTCATGGGAAGCCATTGAGGCATTCTGAGTAGGGACTAATGTGAAAGGATCCGGGTTTTGAAAAGTTCACGTTGGCTGCCATGTGCAGAATGGATGCGGGAGGCACAGAGACCAAGTAGGAGGCCAAGGCAGGGCCGGCTGAGAGGCAGTGCCTGGTGGACCAGAGTGGGGGCAGTGGGAGGGAGAAAACAGTGATGGATGACAGGTCATGTAGAGACTAGCCTGGGCTAAGGAGAGAGTTCCTGGTCTCCTCTCCACCGTATCTTCTGCAGACACCTACGTCCACCAGAGGTCAGCCTTTGTCTGATTCTTCATTCCTGTGCCCCTTCCTCTTAGGAGAGAGCCTGCACATAAGTGCTGAGTAAATATTTGTTTACTCAGATTGAATGGAATGGAGAGCTGAAGCCCCGGAAATAAAGGGAAAGGTACATATTTAGGAAGCAAGAGGAAGTCATGAAGAACAGAGAGGAGCCAAGAGAAGGAAAATACCAAGAGCCCAGTTTCCCAGGACCTGGGTGGTGGGGAGGCAGAAGGGGGTACCTGTCCATCCCGCCAGGCAGCAGCAGTGGCCAGTCACAGGATCGCAGCCATCGGCATGGCTGCAGTCACAGCGCTCACTGCAGTTCGGCCCAAAGGTGCCATCCTGTGGACAGAGGGGAGAGAGAAGTGATCAGATCTAGCTCCCCAGAGGTCCACACACTTCTGTTGGAATTTGATGGCAAAACTGAGCCACTGCCCCACAAGGCCACACAGAGACTCGGGCTGGGGCACAGTGGGAAGACTTTTCATAACTGGGTGTCCACACGGCCATGAAGCCCCTCCAAGGAATTCTCTGGCTGCTTTAACAAGAGCATGGGGTTGGGAGGGAGGGAGGTGATGGTTCCGCCCTGCTTCTCAATGGTCAAGCTCAGAGGGCTGTAATGACCATCCACGAGAATTGTAAATGGAAATGCGCTTTGCAAATTGCAACACATCGATCTCACGTGAGGAATGACTGATTTATCCTTCGTTACTAGGGAAGAAGTGGTGACTAACATGTGTTGGGTGCTCATTAGGTATAAAGAGCCTTATGTTCTCTCCACAACGACGATTCTGTGCAGTGGATTCATTCTACTCACAACTTAGAGGGAAACATGGTTAGAGAAGGGAAGTATCATGCTCAAGGTGACAAAGTCAAGATTTGCACCCAGGACTGCAGGACTCATGCAACAATATCACATCAGTTGGTTTAGCTTAGTCATGTCTTAGACTGAGATCCGGTGATTAAGTCTGATGGTTATTGCTGGATAGTGATTGGTTCAGGCCTCCCACACCCTAATCGTAAAATTATAGACGCTGGAAGAAGCTAAGACATAATCTATCAGGGGACGGCAACGCTGATGGATTAGTGAAGGCCGTCCTATAGCATTGTGAAGGAGTCTGAAGCTGCATTTGGGCTCAGATGAACATGCTGAGTCAACGAATGTTTACCGAGAGCTGCAAGGGGCAAGGGATGCCACATCACCACATCTAACAAGTATTTGCCATTTTATAGACGAGAGGCTGAGACCCGATGTGGGAAAGTGGCCACAGAGAGGTTAGAAGTAGGGCTGAGACCTGATCTAAGGTTTCCATTTGTTCTCTTCTCTGTGGAGAAAATAACTCCAGGGGAAGGGCGAGGGGATGCTGGGCCCACAAGGACCTTTCCAGCCCTGGACACTCACCGGGCAGGGCAGCTCGCAGGTGTCTCCCAGCCAGCCGGGGGTGCAGGCGCAGGCGCCATCTGTGGGGCTGCAGGCTGCCCCATTGGCGCAGGTGCAGCTCTCGTTGCAGTTTAGGCCCCATGTCCCGCCGGGACAGGGCAGGGTGCAGTCCAGGCCCTGCCACCCTGAAGGAGGGAAAGGCTGTCAGCTCTCCATTCAGGCCCAGCACAGCCTGCTGCTCACTCTCCCCAGCTCTGCAAAGGGCTTCCTGCCCAAACCCAAACTTCTCCGATCTCTGGGTTAGGACACACATCCCACAGAGTCCGCTCTGAAATACAGTTGCCCCATGCTGGGAGGCTGTGATGGCTGTTAGGAGAGCTGGGGCTAGAATGCGGGTCTCCTGCCTCTCAGTTCTCACTGTTTCACATGGGCTCATGAGCAACCTGGGACAGGGAGTCAGCTGAGGTGGGGAGCGCTCTCTCAGGCCAGGTGGAGTCAGCCAGCCTATCTCAGGGCCCTTTGTTTTGGGGACAGCCTGATCTCCCACTCTAGGCTGGTCACTGGCCTGCTTGCCCTCAGACCCGTTTCTCCCTCCCCTACCTGTTCTCTGTCCCAGGGGGCCGACCCCTGTAGCTGCACCGCCCAAGCCCCCCTCTGCTGGCTCTCAGATGAGCTGCTGATGGGAGACCTGGCCCCCAGACTGGTGGGCGGGAGCAGGAGAGAAACCAGGTGCCTCTTATTTCTCTGCCTCCAGCCTCTGTGGGGCTGTGTCTCCTGCTCTATTGTGCTGTCCCTCTGTCCAGGTCCCAGCTCCACCAGGTGGTCCTCACTCCCAGGAGTGGCAGCAGCTCCTCCCACAGTTGCTAATCTCTGGTTGTTCACCTACCCTTGTCTCTCCTTCAGCTCTTCTCACACCAGGTAGCAAATCCCCTTTATTTCATTCCCACTATTGAAGGCCCTGGCCTGGGTTTTGGTGGCTGGAACCTGATGTACAGGCTCCCTGACCCTGTGTGTGGGTGGATGGGGCAAGAGCAGCCCAGTCCCCTCCACTGGTGGCCCCTCTGGGCAGTGAGCACATCTGAGGGGGGTGGGATTGGGAAAGAAGGCATGTTACCTTCCTTGCAGGTACAGGAGCCGTCTACTGGGGAGCAGGTGCCACCATTGTTACAGCTACAAACAGATGAACAGTTGGGGCCGTAGGTCCCCGCTGCACAGGGAACTGCACAGACTTCTCCCTGGAAAAAGAGGTGAACTTTGGATCAGAGGTTGCCCTGTGCTGGGTGGCTGTGGCCGGCAAATACTGACCCTTTCCCAAGATGCCCATGTTCTGGAATCTGTGTGTTATCTTAGGGGGCAAAAGGGACTTTGCAGATGTGATTCGGACCCTGGGTTGGAGAATCTTGGGTTACCCGGATGAACCCAATCTAACCACACGAGCCTTCAGAAGGAAAGATCATCAAAGGGGAGCCTTTTGATGTTCTCCACCTGCCTTAGAAGATGGAGGCAGGAGCCACAAGTCAAGGGAAAGGGGAGAACCTCAATCCTACAACCCTAGTACATGAATTCTGCCCGCAGCCGACCGAGCAGGAAACAGTCTTCCCTGGAGCCTCTAGAAGGAACACCTGCCCACAGACTGGAGGCACTCACCTGCCAACACCTTGACTGAAGCCCGGGCAGACCCATACTAGACTGCTGATCCATAGACATGTAAGATAATACATTTGTTTTGTGTTAAGCCACAACATTCGTGCTAGTCTGTTCCAGCTGTAACAGAAAACCAATACGGCCATCCTCACCAGTTGGGGGAGGGTCAGGCTTCCAGACCACAGCTCCAGGATGGGCAAAGCCCCTAGGGAGCTCGACCTCCGCCTCTGTACTAGGTCACAGCAGCTCAGAATTGAACACTTTGCCTTTCAGTCTTATCTGATTGTCACCAGCAACCCCAAGACACAGGTAATAATTTCCTATTTCTTCTCACCTGGACCTCCGAGACGTTAAATGTAAGTAATAATAGCTAATGCTTATTAAGTGCTTTCTCAATATCAGGCACCCTGCATCCATCATCACATTTAATCCTCACCGGACCCTCAGGAGATAGGAACTATCGGCTCAGCAGTATTCATACTTCACAGGTAGAACAGTGTATGGAGAAGTTAGTAACTTAGCCCAGGTCATAGAGCTAAAAATGGTTGCTCTCTATCCGAACCCAGCTGGCTGCTTACAGGTTCTGTTCCCAGGAGCCATAAACTGGCTCCCCTGGAACGTATTCTCTGAGACGGAGGTTAGTGAGCTCATGAGGGGTTAGGGGAGCAGGACTGGGCAGAGGGAGAAGCTGCACTGAGGTGCAGTTGCAACAGGACTGATCTTTGGGGAAGCACTAGAGCTGGCATGGCCCTTAGATTTGTCCCACCAGGGAAAGGGAGGGAGGGCCTAAACACCCCACCAGTCACTGGATCTCCACGGCCCTGGGGAAGGGGGCATTTCAGGGGAAGCCCTTGGCTGAGGGCCATTTCTGGAGAGGGACTCAGCCTGAAGCCCCCAGTTTCCTGCAGCGGGGAGGAAGGGGTGCCTCCATCCTAAATGGTGAATTTGGGCAGCCTACTATGCAGCCTCCTTGGTGGGCTATTCGTTCCAGGGGGAAGTTCAGAGTGAGGGCAAGCCACAGAGCAGGAGGGCCAGGAGAGGGAAGTCAGAGGCCTGGAGGTGGGCATGGAGGGGGCCTTCAGTTAATCAGAGAAGGGGGGGGTCAAGGCAGTTGAGCGGGAAGAGCGTGGACAAGAGAGAGTGAAGAATGTTCGGGGGTCGCTGGAGGGAGGTGCTTGGTGTTGGAAGGGGAGAGATATTTAAAAGGGGAGTTGGAGCCTTGAATGCCAGGTAAGGAAGTCTGGGCTTTGTTCTCTGAGTCCCCCAGGACATGCCTTCCTCACACAAAACCTACCCTGGAGCTGTCTGCTCTAGAGAAGGTGGTCACTGGATATTGAATTCCCACTGCATCCCCCAGGGAGTGTCTCCAGCCAGCTTCTCGGGTCTTACACCTAGGCTTACTAGGAATGCCGAGCAGATGGGACCGGGAGACCAGAGCTGGTCTGGGCCCCACTAGCTGTGTTACACGGGATAGGTTACTACCCCTCTCTGAGCCTTCGTTCCGGCATCAGCGAAATGACAGTCTGAAGTAGAGGAGCTCACTGCTAACTCCAAGGGTCCCAGGCAGCTGGCCTCACTCCCATTTAGGCCACAGAGAGACCCATCTGAAGGGAGGATCCTCTGCAGCC
This sequence comes from Murina feae, assembly GCA_004026665.1. Classification (NCBI taxonomy): domain Eukaryota; kingdom Metazoa; phylum Chordata; class Mammalia; order Chiroptera; family Vespertilionidae; genus Murina; species Murina feae. The sequence continues at coordinate 755 of PVJC01008691.1, read as the reverse complement.
CTTTCCTCCGCCTGGCTCACAAGCACTGGCTGGGTCAGGAAGGAGAGACTGGGGAGTGCAGAGCCCTGCACCAGAAGCTTCCACAGTTCCCACTCTTCCCCCTGGCAGGCCCTGCCCGCCTGGAGTCTGCCAGCACTCCCATTACCCAGATCACTCTAATTTCTCCTAGATTATAAATAGCCCATAGAACATACGCTCTGAGAGCCTTGGCCCGGGTGCAAATTGCATGCACAGTTCATGACTTTCTCTGCATGCATTTACATTGAGAACGGTTTCTCTCCTGGCGCCCTCATTCATGTCTCCAGTTCTGGGAGGCCTCCAGGGGCCTGTGTGCCCAGCTGAGGGTCTGCTGGTGGGGCTCAAAGAAAACTCTCTACCCTGGCCCTGCTCCAGGGGCCAAGATGCAGAGCGCCCCGCTGGAAGTACCTGCTCCCCAGCACGCTGCCCCTGGGCCCATTTCCCCCAGCACAGCCCCTGTGAGGATATGGACAGGCAGTGTGTTCTCACAGCAGCCCTGGGAGGTCACCAGGTTGAAGGGACTGCTTGCTTCCCAGAGAAAGAGACAGAAACTCAGAGGCCAGTGAATTATCTAGGGCCCCACAGTGTATTAGTGAGGGCGAAGGAGCAAAAACCAGACCTTCCTTCCAGAGTGGGGGCAGAGCCCAATGGTTAGAAAACAGACTCTGGTGTCATCCTATCATGCAACCTTGTGCAATTTACTAACCACTCCGGGACTCGGTTCCTCCATCTGTAAA